>PVJX010002345.1:0-131472 GCA_004027295.1 Dolichotis patagonum
TGTGTTATGTTTGATATTATTGTAATTGAAACTATGCTCAACTATAGCAGAGTAAGAGATATGGTGTTAGATACTGTTGATGTCCAGTTGACTTAATGTAAAGTACTGTGTTGCCTATGTTGTCCTCTTCTGATCTGCTCTGTACTGCCCCCTTTTGTTTTATTCTCTTTTAAATTAAAAAAAAAAAAAAAAAAAAAAAAAAAAAAAAAAAAGAAAGTGCAGGCAGCAACTACCATGTGGCCGTCTCCATCCGAGTTAAGAGGCTTGGGCAAAAAGTGCTGAGTCCCCAGCTATCTAACAAGCAAGGCTCTGCTCCAAGCAACTTCTGTTTCCACTCCACTAGAGAAGAGCAGCCTAAAAGTGTTTTTAAAAGAAAACTAGAGTCCTCTCTAACAATATAAACTGGCCCAACTGTGTTTAGCCCTGGATGCCATAGACTCAGCCAGACATGAGAGCAAAATTAGGCACCCAGCCTGACCCTTCTGAAAAGCCTACTGTGCAAAGCATATCATCAATGATCTATCGGCACCAGGAATCCAAACCTATCAATCTATGGCAACCTATTACAAAAAGCCTTAACTGGCTCCTATTGAAAGAGCAAGAAATAATTATAACACATGCAGACATTTTGCTACAGGAAGTTCTCCATACATTAATGAGAGTAAAAACTGAAAGTGATGTAAAGACGTTATTATGTGTTTTTGTATGGACTATTAAAGCAGCTATTAAATTTTATGTTTTATAAGATATGAATGATGCTGAGTATTGTTAAGTGAGAAAAAGCAGGGCTTTTCTCCATTTTTTTGAAATTGCAGCTGGGGATATAGCTCAGAGGCACAATGCCTGCCTGGTAAGTGCAAGGTCTTGAATTCAATTTCTGGCTTAAAAAAAAAAAGAAAAGAAAAAAGAAAGAAGAAAAGAAAAGGAAGGAAGGAAAAAAATTGCCTTTTTTTAAAGCTGCATGTTAGGAAATGGTATGCAGAAAGTTATAAGGGGAGATTTATACCATTGCTTTATTGTGTCTGGGAGGAGTGGTGGTAGTTATTGTATATTCCTGTTATATTTCAGCTTATCTACCCTTCCTAAAAAATGTGGGTTACTTTTGTAGTATAGTAGAATATTGTATGAACTCAAACCAGACTGCCTCATAGGAGACATTTCTGACTATGAGTATCTGAAACAGCCCAGGGTGGCAGAGACGAAAGCAGAGGTTCTGTGTATGGATCGGCCACACTGTAGAAGCGGGTGGCCACCAGGAGAGCCATTTAAGTCATTTTGAGCCCAGCCAAATAGATATAAGGGAGTGGAGTTTTAGCAGCATCACAAATGAAAGTCACAGAGATTTCAGCAGACTACATTCTTATATTACTATTAATAGTGTTTTATTGCCCAAGAGGCTAATTAAATCTCACCTTATGTTAACATAAATGTCCTCTTTGAAATAAATGGGATGATAGCCCCAGTTTGTGCCACGCTGGTCCTACCACACCTGGACTGTTCTTTTATATCTTTAGAGGTGGCATGAGATGAATGAGAAATTAGTTTTTAGATACATTTTGCAACTAGGCAGAAAGCAGGGGAATTTTGTATCATAGCTGTCCGTAGATGACTGGAGATTTGTCAGCAGAGACTGATCCAGGGCAAGGCATGCACACTGCGCCTCTTTCCCTGGTCCGAATCCTGTAGTTACACTGACCTCGGGATGTTGTTGTTTGACTTCATTTGAACTTGGCCACGAATGTGACTTGGCAGTCCGTGGAGTAATAAGCTTCCAGCAACAGCTAGTCAGTGTGTAATGAACTCTTCCCCAACATCCAGGTATTTGCAAGCTGCTTTGTATTTCCTTGTCAAATCTTTGTACCACTTAGGCTATTATTTATGTGATATTTTTCTTTAAATCAATTTTACAGTGACCCATCGTACTTAGCCTTGTCCCACACAATAACAACTGTGAAGTCACTGCTTCATTATGCCATTTATTTTCTTTTGCATAGTACCTTCAAATAAGGATGTAGCGACTGAAACTCAGAAAAGTATTTTGCATTAAATGTAAAATATCCTGCATTATCTTGCTGCTTGCTAAGGTATCACACTGTGGGAAACTCATAGAAAGCAAGGATCTCAGAGTGAGGAGTCATTGTCATCTGGATGACACTGTGGCCTTTAGCCAATGTTTTTAGTCTGTTTGCTCCTTGCTTTCCTGTCTATGAAATAGAGACAAACACTGTTTCTCAGGTGTTAGGTTTTATTTTGTTCTTCTTCAGTTTTAAGTCTCAATGAGTTAGTTGTCATGAAAATGTTTAACACACTGGGCAAATGCAAATATTATTTTTGTTTCAAAAAATCGTGGATGGCTGGGGATATAGCTCCGTGACAGAGCATTTGCCTAGCATGCACAAGGCTGGGGTTTCATCCTTAGCACTGTGAAAAAGAGGGTGCAGATGATAAAACTCCTTCGGGACTTTTCTTTTTAACTCTCATACTGAATTTATCTTACTCTTGACACTTGAGGCAGACTCTTGATACAATACAATAATATTTAGAGGCTGAGAACCTCCTGTTATCCAGGAAGAAATGGCATTGGTTTGCAGTCCCATTTTCAGGAAGAACTGCTGGCCAAGTTGTCAATTTTATGTCCCTATCTAGTTCAGGATCTGCTCTCTGAGGATCATGGGTGCAGTCTCCCCGCTACGCCGCAGTCCATTTCAGACCTGAAATCTCTGGCAACTGCCCTGTTGGAGACGATCCATGAGAAAAACATGGTCATTCAGCACCAAAGGCAAACCAACAAGTAGGTGGCTGGACTCCGGGGGGTGAGGGAAGGAAAGAGGCTACCAGCAGGGGATGGCATCGAGGTAGAGCCACATGCCTCATAGGAGGAAGGCGACATCCCTCAGTTCTAGAACAACACACATTACATTAGACTTTAGGTCAGCCAGGGTCTGGGCTATAGGCTGGCGTCAAGCAAAGGAATAACCCTGATGGTCCCTTCTTGGAGACTTACATAGCGGGGGCACATTGAGTAATACGTATTCCATGGTGATTTCTTGGGTGACTTGGCCTGCCTTCTCCCAGGTCTGCTTTTAGGGACAGACCTGCCTCAGTGCCATTTCAGCCTGACAGCTTGAAGGGCTCTGACTGGCAGAAACCACTCAGGTACTAACTACAGTAAGCAGCTGGACTTGTATGGAAGGCTCATGGCCCTCTTCTAGGTCAGCAAAAACAAACAAACAAACAAACAAACCCATAAATAAATAAGGTGGTAGAAAGAACCAATAAATAAAACAGAATGCTGTGTGTATGTGTGTGTTGGTGCTGGGGATTAAACCCAGCATTATCAAAATTAAACTACATCCCCAGGTTGGGCTTGAGTTTGTGATCCTTGGGTCTCAGCCTCTCAGAGTGCTAGGATTATAGGCTTGTATCAGCGCACCCAGTTTATTAGATTTTTAAAACACATTGGCTATGTTGCACAGAATCAAGCAAGTTAATGTAGGTTAACATAGCAGTTAGAAACAACAGAACAAAACTGAAAGGTGTTCAGATCATGGTGAGTAAAAACACTAAATTAAATAAAACAATGAGCGTTACACACATTAGTACACTTTCTACTCCTATAGTTGAATACCTGAGACTAGGTAATTTATTTAAAAAAAAGAAGGAATTTACTTACAGCTCAGGAGACTGGGAAACCAAGATTGGGCATCAGCATCTTAACAGGGCCTTTTGCTGTATCATCATATGACAAAGGACATTTTGTGGTGAGACACAGTGCATGTGCTAGCTCAGTCACTCTTCCACTAATGCCACCATTGGGCCACCCTCAGGACTTCATCTCCCCTAATCACCCCTGAAGTCCCCACCCTTCAGCTCCCATTGAGTCAGGAATTTGGATAGCACATTTACATCACAGGAAGGCTTGGTGGTCTGCTGCCTGCCTCTACAGGCACCCAAATCTTGGTCTGATGCTCTGCCATCGCTACTCTGAAATTTATAAGAGCAGAGCTCATGGTTTTACTCTGCAGAAATAAGTGAGTCCCAGTCATGGGCTCTATGCTCATCAGAACCAGAATGGATCTCAGAAAGATGCTAGGCTTTGAGCCACGAGGGGAGCGACAGGAGAACTGTGTGCTGTGAGACAGACCACTGGAAGATGACTGAAAGTATCATAAAAACAAAATAGAAAAGGAAAACGACGGAGGGCTGGGCAGACGGCACGGGAGATGAAAGTGTATGTGGAAGAAAGGGAGGAGTGGTGAAGGAAGGCCAGCGTCTCCACAGGGCGAGCGAGTGATCGGTTCCACAAATTTGTGACCATCTTGCACAATGAAACCTTAACCAAGGAAGCCTCCCCATGGCCGAAGGGCAGACTCTGCAGGGAGGAGGAAGCGGGCACATCTTCACATCCTGCTGGCCTCTGCCTGGATCCGCTGCAGCGCACGGTGGGCCTGACTGGTCCTTCTTCCGCACAGAGCACCTGGTAGGGCTGATCTGTTCTCAGCAGGTGACCTCAAGTGACCTCAAGAACAACAGGGGCCACTCAGCATGTGCCCACCCTCTGCCACTGTACTGAAATCTTCCTGCCTCAGCTCCTCCTGTCCTCAGCATCCATCACCTTTGGTGGCTTTGCTCTCCTGCCACCTCCTCTTTCAGCCTTTTCAACTCCTCCCCTCTGGCTTGTGCCACTTCACCCTGAGCCTGGAAGCCTTTCCTCCATCTACTGCCTCCCTAGGAATTCTGATCCCCTGGCCTTGCTCCAAAGAAGGCCACCTGGTCTCTTCAGTGGCCCCTGTGAAGTGTGTTCTGGAGGTCGCCTCTGGCAGAGTGACCTAGGAAGGACGCCTCATTAGAAATGCAGACTCTGGGAGGATGTCTCTAAGCCCAGGGGTGCCCATGTGCAGGAGGACACACGATTTTGGCTTGCTGCCTCCTGACCTCTTCCTGAAAATTCCACTCAGTTCTCTGAGTCAGTCACCAGGGTCCCCAGAATCCACCTTTGAATTTCTTTCCTCTGTAATTCCTCCACATCAGAGCGCCATCTTGAAATTTCCCCTTGAGCCTCCAACTGTCTCTGTGGCCTCATTTCCTTTTCTCTCTGCCCATCCCAGCCCTATCCTGCAGGACCTCTTTTTTCCGTTTCTTGCTCTGTTTTTCCCTCCCTGCTCCAAGACCACACCCTGTCCCTGCCTTTGCCTCTCTCTCACTTTCTGCAGACTCTCTTCTTATATCTTTGTCTCTACCACTCCCTCAAGAGCCAAGTTCTTATTTCCAGCTGCTAGGTTGGCAGTTTCTCCTGGTATCCTTCCAGCTCTTCCTACTCAACAAAGCTGAGGCTCAGAACAACCTTTCTGCGTTTAATTACTTGCCCTTTGTCCTGAGTGACCTACTTCTAGGAATTTATGCTGAAGAAAAAAAAATCAGATGACCCCCTAGAGGTAGAAACCTAAGGCTGTTCACTCTAGATTCCTTTAGAAGAGTGAAGAAATGGAGACAGCCCACAGATCTGTTCACTGGAGAATGGAGACTTAGAGTCCAGCTAGAAGATGGAGTAGAACACGCCATTTAAAATGTGCTTTGAAGAACATTTCTTGCAGGTTGGACAGAGGCTGCGCCACTCAGGTCTGAGCTGCCCCAGGCTGGGAATGTTTGTGCCTGTCATGGTCACTCCACTCCTCTAGTGCATCGCACATGCTGGCCCCTGTGAGTGCACATGTTGGTTTCATGGATGGGTGATCAACCATCTTCTAACCCTCTGTTCCTGTTCCCTTAACGCCCACATCCTCATGGCGTTCCAGCTGGGTGGCATCCTGAGTGTGTGTCTCTGACATACCTTTCCTGAGCACGGGCCTTCAGGAACCTCTCCTGTGTGCTCCCTGCCTTCTGCCCCACAGACCATCGCCACCCCATCCTCAGGGTCCAACCCTCTTCCCCGCCACGCACCCTGCACTGCTGTGCACCCCTGAGCCACCATGCTGGCCACCATGCTGAGCGCCTTCTCCAGCCTGCACTGCCAAGCCTAGCTGAGTCCTCACCAGGACGACTCTCCTCCGCAGGAGACTCCTGCTTTCCCCGGCAGGCCGATGCCCTGCCGTGCTTCTCACCACAGCCACTGCCACACGTGCCTTCCCTAGGTCCAGAGCACTTCCTCTCTGTGTCCAGAAGACTGACATCAACCCCAGCCTTTTTTTCATTTATTTTGAGATGTTCCTCTTAAGTTGTAAATTTCAAGGCCAAGTCCCAACTTGCAGCCCTGCTTCCTTAACCTTCCCGAGTGCTGGAATTACAAGTATTTGCCACCATGCCTGGTGCATGTTTAATATTTTAAAATAACTTTTCAGCCATCCTGTGGTTAAATAACTGGCTCTCCAAACATCTCCCCTCAGCTACCCAAACTCTTTGCCGGAAGAAGTTGTCCTTCCTCACATCCAAAGGATGCATATATAGACAAATGCATTCAGATGTTTATATACAGTTTTAAAAACAAATGGTGGCTAGGATTTATCACCGAACAGGTTTTTTATTTTCTTTTTGTCTTTTTCTGCACCTTGATTTCATCCATAACAATCAATCATGGGGATTGCTACATATCAGTACATAAGGTTGCCTGATGTGTCATTTTTTAATATGTAGAAGGTCTTAAGTTTCATATTTTCAGAAATATTTTATTTGAGAGTGTATAAGGAAACAGATTATACTACAAATGACAGGCTAAGAATAGACTGTGAATTTGGCCTGCTTACTGTTATCCCTCCTGATTTACCTTCGTAACCAAAATAATAAAACAGCTCTGCGACAGGCAGGTTGTGTGGAGGGGATCAAAGTGCTCCTTTTGGGGGGCGCATGCTCCCCCTGCTGGTGACCCATTGCCTGACAATTCCCCCATCAGGGGAAAGTCCAGAAGGAACCATCTTGAAGACTGATGAATAATAATAGGTCTTTATATTTTGAGTGATATTCAGTGATTAGGCAATTTTTTTGATGTTCTTCTTGCCAAAGTTGAAGTTGGCAGTTGTGTGGTTTTGGCTAAAGGAGAAATTGGGCCCATTCATCTAATGAGCTGGTACACCTTGGTGGGAGAGTCAGTGGCTAAAGTGATGTTTCCCTTAACATGATTTTGGTCCCCAGCAGTGGGTGGAGGGTTCAGGTGAATATATTAACACAATTTACTGCTGCCCCTAAAATTGTTTGCTCTTCCCCTTCCCTGGCCAGTGGAAAACAGCCTTGGAAGTTTAAGGTCTTGGGTAGCAAGGAGAAGGTGGCGATATAATTTGAAGGCCACCAGACTGGGGCAGAGCATGGACAGTGCTTTCTCCAGGTCATGCAGGGCCACAGCTTCTTGCTTCCCCATAGTACTGGGCCCTGCAGAGATGCTCACTCCTGGGTTCCTGCAGGTACCACAGTGGCCCGTTCCTGAGCTAGTTCTGTCCGTGCAGATTCGCAACCCCACCATCCTCAGTGGTATCGTTTTCTTCAGAAACCATGCTGGAGCCAGGTGTAATGGCTCATGCCTGTAATCTCAGCACTCTGGAGAGCTGAGGCAGGGGGATTCCACGCTCATGCCCACCTGGTCAACTTACCAACTCGGTGAGACCCTGTCTGGAAATAATATGGGGTGGGTTGTAGCAGGAAAGGAACCATGCTGGATGTCCACCTGAAGACCTCTCATGTTGTGGATTTTCCTAGATGGCTAGGTAGATACACACTGAAAACTTCCATGCTCTGAAAAAAGATCCATAGCTAAATAAAAACTTTATTTAAAAATATCCCACCCCCAAAAAGCTACTCCCAAGCCAGTGCTCTGGCTGTCCCCTGCATCTCTTGGAGGAGTCATCTCTGTCCCCATTTTTCATAGTCCGTGGTTGTCTCAAACCCTGTCACTTGGCTCCTGGGTTTCAGTGAGTAGAGTATGGTGGGAGAGACTGTTTTGAGATGAACTGTGTGTCCTCAAACAAATTGCTTAACTTCTCCATTCCTCAGTGTCCATGTGTGTGAAGAAGCATCATAATACAATGTCCTTTACAAGGTGTGTGTCACCTCACATGAGATACTGCCAGCCAGGCAGGTGTTCTGTGTGGCCTATGCCTCCTATGAGGACACAGGAAAGATTAGTTGGCCATTTCTGTTCACAGCAGTACAGTTGCTTTATTGATTTTGTTATTGTCACTATTACAACTATCACATTTTACTACCTCTAGTCCTGCCTCAGGTAATGGGAAGGTGATAAGAAAGCACCTATTACTGACCATTGGACAGAGTCCCTGGAAGTAGGCTGTTGGGGGCACCAGTGAATTCATGGTGTTCCATTTCTGAGAGAAACGGCTGTGTTGTCCAGGAATGCCAGAGAAAATAGAACCAATTGTGTCTGCAAAGCACTCTCACACATAGCCCGAATGGCACCCCTCAGCAGAGGGGTGGGCACCCACCCCAGCAAAGTGGAGCCTTGTCTTTTGTTTCTGAGAGGCTACTGTGAACAGGTGATCTGATTTCCTTAAGAAACAGGCATTGCATTGAGCACGGTTGCGATTGCGTCTCTAGGCCGTCAGCTGGTGAAAGGAGCTAGGATCAGGAGGTCTGAGAAAAATATTGTGAGCAAGATTAGAGGACCATAGTCTATGGTAAAGTCAATGACCTGGCAGCAAAGAGGCCCAACAAATGGGATGATGCGGGAAGTAATTGATAAAGATTATACAGAATTTTAAGACTAAAGAAAAGAAAAACTGTAAGTACTCAGCTGAGGAAAACTACATACAGTAACATCAGAGTGTTCTACAAACTCAAAGGGAATATTAATTAGGATGCTACAAGTCGTTTCAGGTAAAATAAGGACGAATCCAAAGCCCTATATATGTGCAGACCTATACATATTCATGCCTCTCTATGTATGTGGGTGTGTGCTGCTATCTCTGGAATCTGAAGAAAGGTAGGAGAATAATTTGGCTGTTCTGATTTATCCTGCTGAAAGGAATTGAAACTTGGCTATTATGGTGATTTCCACATCATTTTAACGCAGCAGTGCCAAGAAAATCCCCCAAATAAAATAAAGACTACTTTTTCAATTTCTAGGCCAATAGAAAGTGATTGAAGTTTTCGATGAGTATCAAATCATTTCCTGCATATGTTTAATTGTGCATAGAGGGGGGATGCATGTCCATATCTATAGCTACCTGTGCATATAGACAAAGTTTGGCTTCTAGTCCATACCCTAGAACCTGATATATCCCAGTGAGTCAAAATGGCTGCCTCAAAAGCAACATAATGTATTGTACTGATTCTGAAATTCCTAAAATCTCCTTTGAAATACTTATTTTAATTCTCTCCATTGATAATTACAAATCAGGAAAAAGAAAAGTACTAATTTAATCAAATGTACTTCTTGAGCATATGTCCTGGACTAGGCATTGTGCCGAACATCCAGCCTATAGGCAGGCCTGGGACATAGGTGGGTCTAAAAAAGGCAGATCTTACCATTTTTGTCACTTAAAAGACATTACCAAGCATGTTCACCCATCTTACTTGTTAAACTCAGTTGTTTCCAGAAACTGCAATCCACCCTTGAAGAATCAAGGTACAGTACTCTTAAAGGTGATCCAGATTGTTATGTTTAACCATGAGCAACTCTCAAAGAGGAAATTCCATGAGATGTTTTTTGGGCAATGGTAGAATAATTGTTTAACTTCCCAGGGGAACCATGTGTTGGAAGAGGACTTGCTAGAATGATATACAGATATAGAGATATACACATAGATACGGATTTAGATTAGATACATATATGCATACTTATATAGTCATTCACCCTGGTTTCTATTTTCCTATGTGACTCAGTAGAGTATATGTTACACATATACTCATGCATACACATGCATACATGTGTTCCAGCTTTAGCATTGATTTTGCATTTCAAACCATTTTCTCTCTATTCAGGTACTATTGGGTTTCCCTGGAAGCCACCTCTCAGCCCTGAAGGTTGACAGATTATTCATTGATCTGTTGTCATTTTCTCCCCCTTTCCAGAATCCTAGGGAATCGAGTAGCGGAATTGGAGAAAAAATTACGAACTCTGGAAGTTTCTGGTTTGTGGAGTCTTCCAGGTAAACGGAACTTCATGAAAACTGCTTGTTTTTAAAAAGAAGCTCTCATACAATTTGCTGAGATGATTCTACCATTTGAATGTCTTTTATTTGTAGATCATTGCTGAAAAATCTACACATTTTTTAAACTTAGAAACCATCATAGAAAAAGACAGAATCAGAAAATACAATAAAAATTTAACTTCTCATGTGGGGGACACTGAAGTTCTGCCAACCTAAATTCTGAAATGTTCATTGTGTGTATGTGTGTGTGTGTGTGTGTGTGTGTCCTTTTTGAACACAATGAATTGTTTCATTTTTTACTGGTAGGTATTTTCTAAAGATTTGTTCAATGTAATCATCACTCCTAAAATGAATGTGAGAATATACAAAGATTTGTGCAATTTAATCATCAGTCTTAAAAATGAATATAAAGATCTTACAAAGATTTGTTCAATTTAATCATCAGCCCTAAAATTGAATGTAAGCACATACAAAGATGTGTTCGGTTTAATCACCGGCACTAAAAATGAAGAGTCAACAGTTTTTCTAACCCAGTGTATTTCACAGCCACCCTCTCCTGCCTCCCGCCATCCCATTTTTACACAGCCTGAACACAAAACTTTCCTGGGGAATTTTCCCCTACATTTGCCCAACATGTGAGGAAACTGATGTTTCACTTTAATTAGCTGCATTTATCCCATTTATCTTGGTAAAATACCCCTTTCAGGAGACCCCTGTCAGCTATTCCTACTCTTTAGAAACTTGTATTTATCGTTTTCTCCCACCTCCTCTTTCCCTGGAAGTAAGGATGTATTTTTAGTTGCTTACCCTTTCCACGCAAAGCGGTCTCCTGTCCCCTCGGCTCGTGTGGGCTGCTTGCCTGTAATGGGTGAGAAATGAAAATTGCACAGGGAGGTGGACAGCACCCACTTTTCTTAAATGTAAATCTGAATGACCACCCTCGGTGGCCTGGAAGTGTGTTTCATAAATTGGAATTTTGAGCCGAGATTCCTTGAGCTCAATGTCAGCTGACCTGCCAGAAGTAATTAGTGGCAAGTGCTGTCTGGGAGCTGAGTGATTCACTTGGCACAAGTCCCTTCAGATACGGCTCCAGCCCATTCACTGTGCAGCCTTCCTCTCCCTGCACCAAAGCCGGCGGAATGTGTTGCTCGTTTTTGGAATCAGGTTGCCATGTCTGTGCCTGTATGCACCAGTGTTTTGATGTTTTTTTCTTTTCAAAATGACTTGGTGAAGTTTCTCACTGTTTCATTTCTATAATTTACCTAAAAAGAAGTTGAAGAAGGGGGCACGTGCTGAGAGTTTTCTGCCAGGGGGTGTGGGGACCAAGTGACAGGAGGCGAGGCAGTGTTGCAGTAACACTTGTTTCTCTCCTTCCTTTCGCTGCCTGAAGGCCTGAGCTACAATGTTTCCATAGGATTCGGCAGTATGTTCTTTTTGAAATACCTGTTTTTGTGGCTAACGTCAGCCACACAGTCTGTCATCCCTGCATTCTGTCATCCCTGCATTCTGTCATCCCTGCATGTAAACACGTGGAAATCCATTATCTGTGTTTCCTTGAGCTTTCCTGACTAGAATGGCAGATTCAATCAGTACAAAGCAAATATGAAAGAGCAACATTATCTCTGAGGGACTCACCTGGGTGAATGCTGTGTGGTGGCCATGGTTATCCCAGTCTCTGACCTCAATGATGTACAAGGGGTGAGGACAGGAGGAACAGAGAGGTTCTCCAGCTCCGATACAGTTTGTATAAGACAGTGGCATCTCCTTGGCGCATGAGGAGGGACCTGCAGAGACAGCCTCATATGAGGGGGCATTCTGATATCTCCAGTCCCTCAGGAATAAGGGCAGGGGAAGCCTCTCCCAGAGTGAGTCAGACGAGACCCCTTTCTGCTCCTTGTCTTACACATCTCTATTTAACTACTGAATAGTGGAGTGAGGGCAGTGTGCTCTTTTCTGTCTCCTCCTCCTCCCCACTTCCTCCCTTCCTCTTCTTCCCTTTTCTCATCCTTTCCCCAAATAGGAACCAAATCACAGTGTTTGGCCAACAGGAAGACAGAATTATCAACTCTCTCTTGCTTCCCAGCATCTTGAAAGGGTCCGTGTCTCCTCCTATGGACCAGCCCATCAGTGTGTGGATGCCGTCTTGAGCATTAACTTTGTGAATCAGATGCGGAACCAGGCACTCTGCTCATGCCTCTCACTCTCTCTGAGAACTTGCAGTCCAGTTAGGGACGCAGATGAATATACATCAGACAGTAACAGAAAAGCAGAGAATGGTACATGATTCAGAGCTCAGTGAGTAATAAGAATATTAAGATGTAAGGGATGGGGGGGGTCATTGAATGCTTATCCTAGAAGGACTGTTGAGAGCCAGTCATGCAAGGATGGCATAGATCATGCAACAGCCATTCCAGTGCCCATGGCAGACATTGCTAATCCATCACTTTGTTCTTCCTTAATGATTGCAGACCTGGCCCTAAAGGTGCCCTTCCACAGTGGCTTTCCAGGAAGCCACCTATGGTCAGAGCTGACACTTGAAAGAAAACACTTCCCTTTCTGGATCTCTCCTTGTCTTAGATGATGAAACAGAGGCAGAACATTAGACGATTCCTAAGGCCATAGGGGCTGGCATGAGTGCAGGTGTTCAGATTCTCCTGTTGGTGACCTTCAACTGGTGCTGGGTAACTACAGTTTTGAGGAGGGAGCAGGGAGGCAGCTCAGGGCAGCTGGACAGTGGTTCCCACAGTAAGGCGGGCTGCAGGGAAAGAATTCACACCCAGAACAGTGACTTCAGTGACTCGAACAGGCAGTGGTACAAGAGCCTGCCCACCCCTTACTATACAGCAGAGCAGCTCTTGGACTTTCAGCCTTCTGTGATTTTTCTTCTTTGACTCTCTTCTCCCTCCCTCCCTCCCTCCTCTCTCAGTCCACGTGATAGAGCTCTTGATGTTGTTGCTAGACTTAGGGATGATGTGATCTTGCTGAGAAGTAGACATGTCTGACAAATGTCACAGCAAGCAGAGAGAAATCATCTGGATAGCAGAGCCTATCCCAAATTGTTTAACCTGTCTCTGACAGGTGGAAAAGCTATAGGACAGGCAGGGAAGCTGGGGGGGGGGCTGTTAGCCACACCTGTTAGCAAGGATCATTTCCCAGCTTCCCCAGCTTCCCAACTGCCAGCTCATTCCCTCAGCCTTTGTGCACCTCTGCAGGGAGAATGGCGCTTGGGGAGCTCTGAGGGGAGGTTCCTGGATGTGTTCATGGCTCAAAGGAAGAGGGAAAGAGAAAGAAAGAAAGAAAGAAAGAAAGAAAGAAAGAAAGAAAGAGAAAGAAAGAAAGAAGAAAGAAAGAAAAAAGGGAGACAGAGAAAGAACCTGGCTAGAGCAGAGTGTGGCTCTTTGAACTTTTTATTTTCATTCTCTCTCCACTCTATGCACTGACCCAAGAAGAAAAATATGTGGTTTAAAAGTGCTTAGTGCATTTTGGAGAAGGAGAGGGAGATTTTTGTGCCACAAGGAATTGGGAGAGCTGAGTATGGTGGTGCCTGCCTGCAAAGCCAGCCCTCTGAGAGACTGAGGCAAGAGGATTGCAAATTAGAGCCCAGCTCAGCAACTTAGTAAAATCCTGTCTCAAAATAAAAAACCCAAAGTGAGCTGAGAATGTAGCTCAGTGTGAAAGGCCCTGTTTCATTTCCCAGTCCTGGAGAGACAGAGAGAGACAGAGAGAGAATGAGAGAGAGAGAGAGAGAGAGAGAGAGAGAGAGAGAATCTGGAGAACTTCCAGAAAATGGAAGGCCCCATGTAGCTTTCTGTATTACTGTATTAGTTTGACTCCAGTTTGTAGACCTCCCTCCCCACTCCCTTTATTCTAGACTTAGGAGCCAAATGGAAGTACAAGATATCAGATCATCAGATTAGGGTTTAATTTAGTCAACACAGATGGAATCTGGAGACAATAGAACTAAGTGCCTTCTAAGAAAAGTTTTTGAATGCTTCAAACGTTTGGCAAGAATGACCTGGCATTTTACTTTAAAATCAAGCACTGCTCTCTCTAGGGAAAAGTCTGGGGAGATTATTTATCTTCTCCTCAACCCTCACTTTGATTGGACATAGATAAAGGATGCTCCTATTTCCTTCCTCTACAAGCTCATGGCTCAGATTTTTGGAGCAGTTTTGGAGAGGTTTTGCTAGGACCAGCATTTTTGAAGCACCACTATGGTGTGGAGAATGACCCTGTAGTTGGGTGAAGCCAAGGAGACTTTACACCCTGATGAATTCCTTTTCTGAGGAAGGACTAAGGACCTGCCAGAGGCTGCCTTCACTGCTCGGCTAAAGCCAGCTCCGTATTGCCCGCACTTGTGATTCTTTGCCGTCCGGCGACAGGGTGGGGTGGGGTGGGGTGGGGGGAAGGGGGCACACAGAGGGACAGAGTCTTCCAAAGGCTACCTGGGATGTGCAGAGGAAGAGTCTCCCAAAGGCTAGAGAGCTGCCAACCCACCTGCCAAAGAAACACAGCTCAAGAAATGTTGTCCATGACTTGTGGGCAGATGGTGTTTCTCTGATGGAGAGAAACAAAAGAAATCAAGCATGAACCACCTGCTCTGCATTCATGCTGACCAAGGACTGATCACCATGAATCCATCAAGGTGCCTCCAGATTGTATCTTTGCTGCATGTAGCGAGGCCTGATCATGCTGACTTTATGCTTATAGGCTCCTATCCACATCCTGAGCACCAGAGTAATGGTTCGCTTTGGGAATTCTTTGCAGACTGTGGCCCTGAAGATTTCTAGGTTTTTACACAAAAGACAATAGATGTGCTGGTGCAGAACCTCAGGGCCAGCTCCTGGTCTTTGGGTATGATTCTTGGCTAGCAGAGTAACCAGAGACTGTGGCTGTTGGCCCATCTGCCTGAGGCAGCAATGGTGCCCAGGCTCACCAGGACTTCTAAGAATAATTTGTCAGCCAGTTGTTCAGACATTTATTAAGCACTTACAATGTGCAAAGGTCTCCTACAAAGCCTTGGAAATAAAGTTAATAAAAGACACAGCCCAATGAGAGGACAATATTATTAATGTGTAGTAGGGTCCCAGGGTCACAATCCTGGAATTGTATCCAACCTTTACCTGGTTCTCCAAAGAAGTAGTAGACATGTTAACCAAAATGTCATTCTGTGGTTGGCTGAACTGACACAGAAAAACTGCAGGACTTTGGAGCCTCTGATCTGAGCCTCAGAGATGTTACTGAGCTGGCTTCATGCAGCTTTAGAGATGGTCTTTTCTAAAGTCAGACAGGTAAGACTAGAGTACGTGCTGGATTTACGACCCTTGGGGCTTTATTTCTGGCACAGTGAGAGGAGCTCAAAGCCTCCTGGACCAAAACTCGACATCACATCCTCCCTGGTGGCTCTTCTGACCTCTGGGATTGTGTCATTTTATGTTTATGTACTTTGTGTCTGGTATCTGCCCATCATGCTCATGTTCAAAGTCACTGTCCCCTGTTCTATGCCTTCATAGCTTACCATGGCTTCTAGCGTGGAGCTGTTGTGGTTTTCTTTTCTTTGTCCTAATTATCCCAAGCTTTTCTGTCTGTGTGGGCAGTTGTTACTAGTAGGTAGAAGGGCATGGCTGGATTGGCATTGTATGTTCTAAGTGGAAGTTCAACAGGAATGATCTTGAAGACTTGATACTATCTAATTTAAGACACAGTTACTATTCAATCTAAATGGCCAAGTGGCATCATATCAGATATAGTGTGCATGGAAGCCAACACTAACCATTCAACAGGTGACATCTGCCAAGTGCTGGCAAAACACCTAAACACTTGGCATCAATCAGTTCATTTCATCTTCAACACCATCCACGAGGTGGGGGCTGTTTGAAGATGTCACTTTGAAGATGAGGGATGTGAGGCCCAGAAAGATGAAGTGACTCTCTTGATGTCACTTTCTTGATGTTACTAGCAAGTGACATTGTCTAGAGCACACACAGCAGAGTATAGCCCCAAAGCCTCCTCTCCCGAGCCCTCTGCTGTCATTAGAATTATTTTGGTCTCATCCACTCAGTTTTGGGGAGAGGCACAGGCTCCCCCTCAACAGTGGCATGAGTCAGCATCTGTGCCTGGGTCAACTGTCAGGAATGAGTCAGGGTCTGTCCGTAGACATCTGGCCTGGACCTCACTGCTCCATCCTCACCCTTCAGAAAGGGCTGCTGGCTGTTTCCCTCTGTGTTACTGCAGGAAGGAAAGGCCCTAGTCCATCAGCCACTTCCTTATGTAGCTATAAATGCAATCCAGCTCCACTGGTGCCATAACACATCCATCTCCCCCTTTCCCATGACAGGGGGCAAGGATACCATACTGTTCAGCGACCCTGCTCTTTCCACCATACAAAGGTCAAGATCCCCACTGCTGAAGTTTGTTGAGCAGCCCACGGAGAACCAACAAGATTCCAAGGGTGGTAAGTGTATTGGTCAGCCTTCTCATCTCTGAACACGATCCTTGACACCCACAGTTTAAAGGATGAAGGTTTAATTTAGCTCACAGTCTTAAATTTCAGTGGATTCAGTTCATGGCTGGCTGGTTCCAAGGCAGACATCACGGCAAAACGGTGTGGCACAGTAAAGTTGCGGCGTTCATGGTGGCCAGAGAGGAATGGCTGAGGGGCCATATATAGGACCCATGGTCACGCCTCCATGACCCATCCGGACACACCCAGGGGTGTGCTTTATTAATCTGCATGAATGGG
The DNA here is from genome assembly GCA_004027295.1 of Dolichotis patagonum. Lineage (NCBI taxonomy): Eukaryota > Metazoa > Chordata > Mammalia > Rodentia > Caviidae > Dolichotis > Dolichotis patagonum. Next base: position 16,834 of record PVJX010002345.1, read on the forward strand.
ATTAAAATATTTCTTAGTCCAGTGAGGTTAAGACAGTGGGGCTAAAGGTCACAGTAAGTGCACCTCAGTTTCTCTGTCTTTGTTGGACCTGTGCCTACCTCAGAGAAAGGTCTCAGTGGACCTCAAGTCCCTTCCCCTCCTGCAGCCTCAGTGATATCATCCAGGCACTCCTCACATTTCCTTTTATTGCTTACCTGGGATCATCTTGTTGGGTGGTCCCAGCAGAAGAATGCAGAGCTCTGCACACTAGTGCTGTGGCATAGAAATTAATAGGAAGGACTTGCAAGGTGAATGGAGTTTATATTCTAGTCCCACATCATAGGGGCTGGAAGGAGGTGGGCTAGTGACTCAGTTTCCTCTCTGATAAAGTGGTGACATGTGTTTGGAGCTTTGCTTGTGTATGGTGAGCAGGGATCAGTGGATTGAAGAGACTGTCTCTTCTGCCCGACATATGGTTTTAGAGGACACTAAAGACCCATTTAGGGGACCAGATGAAGCAACCAGTATGAAACCAGACCTTTTCTCATATGGCAGTCTTGTTGCTCCTATGAAACTGTGTTTAGTTGTGCTGTTGTGGCTGCACAATATCCTGGTTCAACTCAAAACATTTACATTTCCTGGTCATTTTGACTTTGGGGAAGAGCCAGAGCTGGTGGATAAGGTGGTTGAGGACACACTAATGTTTGTACAATGCTGCCTTTCTGTTGGATGGCACTTGACAATATTGTTAAGTGTATTTTTTAAAAGTAATTCATAGAAGCATTTACGAAAGAGGACTTTCCAGAACTGCTTCAGAAAGTGGCCACAACAATAGGATAAATGCGTCCAGAGCAAGAGGAAATATTTTAAGAGGCATTAATGGCATTGTGTTTTTTACTGTAGTAACTTCCTTTAAAAAAAAAAAAAAACTCACTGTCTATTTTGACCAAACCTTGTATTCTCAAAGTATTTCCCTCTTCTGGGTTCTATCTGCCATTATAATTTCATAGTTCCCAGAATCTGAACTTTCACAGTGAATATTCTGTATTTTCTCAATGTTACTCACCCTCCCGGTCACTTTCTCGAACACTCTGGATTGAAACCTGGGAGTGGGTGACCATTTCCTGCCACATCTGGCCTGGAACTAAGCTTTTCTGCAGTTTCCAGCTCTTCAGTGCCTCCCACCTTGGGCTTGGTTCAGGCCCCGCTGATTCACTGGCAGGCCCTCTCTCGGACGGCTGCCTCTCGGGCTGTTCTTGCTTCATTCCCATCCTCATCCCGCTGCTGTAGGACAAAGCCACTGGGATAGTTTTCTATCTTGCTTGTTCCCTGCCCAAAGTGGTGTTCAGCCATCTTCTGCTTAAGATCCTGACTCTGTAGCCCGGCCTAGTGCACCTTTCTAACCTTACAGTCAGCTCACTTTTTACCAAAATGACATAGCCAGCTGTATCAGTTAGCCATTACCAAGTAACAACCCACCTCCAAACTCAGAGCTTAAAGCAACCGTCGTGTGGTGTTGGAGAGTCTGGGGTCTGGCTCAGACAAGAAGTTCTGCTAATCTGAGCTGGGCTCGGCGAGCTCACTCTACATCTGTGCAGCTGTGTCTTGAAACCTGCTCACTTCACTCATCAGAGTGAGCAGAGTGGTAAAGGTATAATCCAGGACGTGTCTAGGGTTTCCCCAATGATTGTGAGGGGGATTCCTGGAAAGCATTGCTAACTCTTCCAGGTGCCATACTGGCCAGAAAGCAAGGCTGGCCAGAAAGCAAGTCTTTCCAGCCCACAACACGCAGCTGTTTGTAAGGCTGCCCCATAATGCACCATGGCCTGCATCTTGGCTGGTGGTCATCCTGTGGTGGCCTCCAGAATCCACTTGGAGATCCAAAGCCTGTGTCTGTTCTGGATTTCTCAGCCTCTGTGCAGGGGTTGGGGGAGCAGGGGGCTGGGCCTGCTCATGAAATGGAGCAGGAGCCCGGCTTGATTTTCACAAGGCTGCTGTAAGTAATGGACTGATTTGAAATGATAGCTTCCAGAATTCCATCATTAGCTCTCATTGTTCCAACCCATCCTCTACTAGCGCTGGGTGGGAACAAGGATGCATTCATGTGGCATCAGGGATGGCCCATCATTGCTGCAGCCCTGATTAATTCCAGCCGAAAGCAGCACACACTTGGGAGGACAAAGACCATCAGAGACCAGCTCACAAAGGCAGACAAATGTCCCCTTTGGGCCAAAGGAGGGGGAACACATCTTTAAGGGTCTAGTCATCTTTTCTACAAAGCAACACTATTTTCTTTTTTCCTCTTTTAGAGAAAAAAATACTTTTCTTTCCACACTATTTGTGTCATGGTGCATTTGTGTCCATGAACTGCCTCATCATTGTTGATATGTATTATTAATAAGTATTAATAATAGTAATTCTGTTTGGTAAAACAGCACAGAATAATTGTTGTTATTAGCCATAATATTTTCTGACTGTTAGTTTGGAAACCTTTTATGAAAGTAGCAATGCTGTGAGTCTATTGTTAAAAGAAAATTAAAACTCCTGGAGCTTAAGAGTTAATGTTCCAGAATCTTAGTGTCAGAGAGAGGTTACATTTCCACACAAAGCACCCAGGGGTCCCAGTGGCAGCACAACCACTGAGATGTCTTGAGGAACTTCTCTTCGTGTCCTGATGACTTGAGTATATTTTGACAGGAGGGGTGGGTAGGTTGGTAAAGCCTGCTGTTGGATTTGTTGCTGTTGTAGGAAGTCAGTCAGCCAGTCCCAGAGCCTGACCCCTGAATCTTCATGGTGCCAAGGCTCTCAAAGTCCAGCCTGTCTCAGGAAAAGTAAATGTCCAATAGGACCAAGCCGTAGTATTGCAGCCTATGTTCATCTCTCCCCATGCTGTGGCTGTATCGTAACCTAAAATGGTGACATCCCCATTCAAAAAAGTTAAACGCTTCTCTCCAGTGGTCTCGGAGGTTTACCATTTTTAAAACGGATCCATACATTTGGACATGAGCAGAATGTCATCTCAAGAGATGGCACAAGAGAAAAATATTAGCGACCAAAAAGCCTTGGTATAAGTTAGGCCACACTCCCTTAGATGTAAATGAAGATTCACCTAACCCATGGTTAAAAAAAATAAACCACTGCAAATGGTTTAGAGGTTAGATTGTTATGAGTAAGGTTAATTAATTTTTCAGGGACACCAGAATATATTATTAAGTGTCCTGGAAGAAGTAATTTCATAAGAGTAATTTCCAGAAGGAGTTTATTCACCTCATGTTAGTAAAAAAATTTAGTGCGGAAAGTACCGTAATTTACTTCTTTTGAATAAAGCTTCCTCACACGGCTGGAACTCGCTCACTCTGACCCACTGTTTCTCATGTTCCCTCTACAACACCATAAAAATTTTCATTTGTTAGTTCAAAATTTATGTGATTGCTTCCCTGCGCTACCTTAGAGGTAGCTCAATGTTTGTGTAAATTAGAAATCTTTTTTTTCAGAAAGTACCTTTTTAAGAACTTTTAGGGTAGCAACCTGTATACAATCTAAATACCATAAATTCAAAGATTGCTCTCCTATATTAATGCATCTAATATAAAGATGTCTGCTAAGACATTCATTTGTTCATGCATTCATGTATAAATCCATATATTCATACATTTAATGAGCTATATAAGCACCTACTGGGGAATACTGGCAAGGTTAAAAATTGATCAGGCAAGACTTTTTTACTTAAGGTAGTGATAAGTAACAATTCGAGGGGGAAAATACAAAGTACTGAGCTCTTTAGGAGGTGTTCCTTGTAGGAAGTCAGACACTGATAATATGAACTGTGAGCAGATTTAATCAAATAAGTTTCATGGAGGAGATGGAGAAAGGGCTGATTCTTGCAGTTTATCACTCAATATAGAAGGAAACCATAGTCCTGGGGTGGAGAGATCAAGCACCTGAGCAAAAGCTCTGGGTAGGGTAGCGGCCCATGAAGGGATGATATGGCTAGAGAGTGGGATACAAGAAGTCAGGGCAGCAAGGAGATGAGTGTTAGGTCACAGGAGGTCGTGAGAACCAGATGAAGAGCTTAGGCTTTGTTCCTGAGGCACTTGTAGCCTTTGAAGGTTTTATAGCTGGGCAAAGGCATAGTAGGATTTGTACTTCCAGCTTGCTGTGCCTCTCAAACTGTGGTGTGCACCTACATGGCCTGGGATATTATTACAACACAAATGCTGAACCTGTCGACAAGGACAGGGCCTGAGACCCTGCATGTCTAACAAGCCGCAGGGTCGCACTGCTGCTGTTCTGCTGCTGCTGGCCCATGGATCCCACTGTGAGCAGCAAAACTTTAGGGAAGGTCCTTGGAGGAGGCTGGAAGCCAAAGGAACCTGTTAAGATTTAACATGCATCGTTACCCTGGCTGGCCTGGCCAGATCCAAATAGGTATTTTTTTTTAAGTAAGGCTTACTCCATTCCTCATATATATTCTCATATCCATTATGAGCACAACAGCCTGGTTTCCAGGTACAGTCGTTATGTAGAGAGTAATACAGATTTGCCTATAGGTGAATATTGACTTTCGAAAGTATAAGGTGGATTTGGCTGAAAATTTGCATCTGAGATTCATCTGTGGTCATCAGAAATGTTAAAAAAGAAATGGCAATGTCAAAAGCGAAACTGTTCCCGTGTGATGAAAGCTGTGAGATTTGGAGCCAGCAACCAGCACCTGCTTCGCTTGGTTGACCCACAGCCTCTGCCCAGTGAAAACAGCATATTTATTGTCCCATGTGATCACTTTCTCTTCCTCCGTGTTCCATCCTCATCCCTGTAGCTTCGTTTTTGTCCTGTAGTCCACCTCATTTCACTATCTCATTTCTTCCAGCATTTCTCAGAATATATGTTTTTTAACCAGAGTTCTGCCGTTTAAAAGTTTTAAAACTTAAATTGGCATCTAAACATTGTGTATTGTTATGATTCGTGTCTGGATGTCTTCTCAGAGTCTCATGTGGTCTTGGGAGGTGGGCTTCTCAGAGGCTGCTAAATCTAGAGTTTATGATTGATTCTTGGTGCAATGATGAGATTAAGGGTATGAGTGCTATACCTGCCCTAGAGCAAGTAGCCTACGTACAAATAAGGAACAGAAAAACATTTGTCTCTAGTTGCTTTTGGTGTCTTCTGCTACCAGGAACTGTTGTTGCCCCTTTGCTATGTGCCACCCTGCCTTGGAGCCAGCTGATTACGGACTGAAACCTCTACAAACTGTGAGCTAAATAAACCTTTTCTCTTTTAACTTTGGGTATCAGTATTTTGGCTCAATAATGAGAAAAAATAACTAAGATTTTAATAGATATAGATATAGATATAGATAGACCTATCTATCTATCTATCTATATATCTTATGTTTCATATACACTTTATAGACATAGAATCAGTATGTCAGTGTGACATTTCAATAAATATTTAAAGATCACATCAGAGTAATTGGTATATCCAGAATCGTAACTGCTTTGTGGGTGTGTGTGTGTGTGTGTGTGTGTGTGTGTGTAACATTCAAAATCCTCTGTATTAGCAGTATGCAAATAAACTTTATCAACGCCATAACCATTTTTAAATTTCTTAAAACTAGAAGAGTTTATTAGGTAAACAAATGCTCAAAAAAAGCATCTAGTTATTTAGTTAAATAAAGAAATGTTCAAAAGTACATACTAGTCATATTCATAAGTACTTTAATGCATTGTGTTAAAATTAAAATGAGTAACAGATATAATAACTTTACATATTGTAGAAATTTTAAGCTGCATTTTAACACAATCTGGCAGAATCTTGCATTATAAGACTAATAATACAAGCATGCAAAAAAAAATATAGTGCAGAAAAGTGAAATTAAGTTAAAGCCTTACTGTACTCTTGCTTCTTGCCCTGGTCCTCCAACTGTTCCCTAGGGGTAACCTACATTTTTAGCCTACAGGTTGCACATCCCTAATCTAAAATCTGAAATGCTCCAAAATTGGAAATTTTTGGGTATCACTGGATACCACAGGTGGAAAATTCCACAGCAGACCTCAGGTAACAGGTTGCAGTGCAAACACAGGCTAAAAATATAATTTACTTTCAGTATTGTTATATATAAAGTATATATGAAACATAAATGGATTTCACGTTTAGACTTTGGTCCCATCCCCAAGAGATCTCGTTATAGTGTATTTATGAAAATACTCTAAAATCCAAAAAAGTCTGAAACCTGAATCTCTTTTGGTCCCAACATTTCCAGTCAGGCCACAGTCTTCAACCTGTGTCCCTGGAAAGAATTTTACAACTCTGCAAGTGTACTTCCGTGTGTAACCCCTTGTTGGTGGCCTCTCAGCTCCTTTCTAGGTGTCTGCTATTAAAACAAGATTGGAGTGAGCATACAGGAATATGTGTTTTGACTGCTTAGGCTGATAGCCATAGATAGATTCCTAAGCATAGAACACTATGTCAGGGTAAATGCTTTTAAGGTTATGATAGATATTATCCAAATGGCCTACCAAACAATGTTACCGCCTTCTGTTGTCTTACTTTATAGGATTGTACCCTTTTCCCCCATCCTTAGCAACACCAAGGTTTGTAAAACCTTTGAAATTTTGATAGATGAAAAATTAAATCCTGTTGTGACTTTAATTGCTTTAATTATGAATGATGTTGTGAATTGTTTAGTATGTTTGCTGTCTGTTTGTTTTTCTGTGAATGGCCTGTTTTCATTCAATATTTGTTGAAAACTTGGCAATCCAACGAATAAATTCTACACACAATAGCATGGGTATATCTTACAAGCCTCATGTAGATAACAAAAGGAGCCAGACATAAACAAGCACGCCCAATAAGATTCCTGTATATAAAATTAGAGCCCAGGAAAAACTCCTTTTGGCTTTCTAAATATGACAGTGGTTACTCTTGGCAGAAGAGAAGTGGTTAGGAAGAGGGTCTGGCATGCTAGATTGGAAGGTGTTGATAGGGAATTAGTGATTTTTTTTTTTCAGCCTAGTTATATACTGATTTTTTCAGCCTAGTTATATGGTGAATTTTTTTTCAGCCTAGTTATATGCTGGTTATATGAATGTGTTCACGTTGTGAAAATTCACTGTGCTTACTACACTGTGGCTCTTGAATGTTCCCCAGATGCCTCTGGTGGAGACTTGGTCCTCAGGGAAGTACCAGTGGGAGGCAGGGAGGTTTCAGGTCATTGGGGGTGTGGCCTTGAAAGGGATGGTGGCACACAGCCCCTTCTTTACTGTCTTTTGCATCCTCATCATGAGATCAGCTGTCCCTCACACTCCCACCATAATGTGCTGCCCACCCCATAGCACTGGAGTCAGTGGACTGACCATGGGCTGGGACCCTCTCTCTTTATAAGTTAATTGTCACAGTGTCTCTTATGAGGATGAAAGCTGACTGGCACAGAGCTGTTTATTAAGATGTGTCCACGTCTCCCTACAGATATTAGACTTCCATTGTAAAAAACGGTGTATTTTTAAGCTATTCTATATGCTTAGAATGTGTTAGTCTTGTGGACAAGTCCAGTATGATTGCTTTTCTCATGGATTTAAGTTCTAGAACAAGAACTTAGTACATTGCCTAGCACAGAAGAGCACCCAAGAAGTGTCGGCTGGGAATGGCACGTACAGAGATTTAAGGGTGTGTCCCTGACTGGGAGGACAAACATATGAGGCCAAACTGAGAAATGAGGCTGGAGAGCAAAGCAGGAGCAAATCAGAGGGCCTTGCAGAGGACCCAAGGGAAAGGAGTCACAGTGGCTCCTGAGTCAGCAAGGCCCTGATAAAAGGCTGCAAGCAGATCAGGCCTTGTGCAAACGCACTCAGCTTCCTTCCTGAGCTTCCCCCAGTGATGCAGCTCCCCATTGCCCAACCTATGGCCTGCTAATGCCCCTTCCTGCATCTGATAGCAAGCCTGATCACAGTGGGCTCTGTGGATCCGTGCGGGAGTGCCAGAAGTACCTGGAGCGGGACTTGTGTACAGGCCAGAACTGGCCCACCTGTGGCTCTTTCACACTGCTTGCTTCATCACTGTTTGGTTTTTGTGAGACACAGAGCCGGGCATTGAACGCATGGCATTCGGCCAAGTAGTAAGAGCGGGCTCTATCCACCTGCTCCCCAGTCTGTCGCTCATCAGATCTGGAAGGGACACCAGTGAGTCCTAACCCTCACTTCATACCTGAGATGGAGGCCGTGTGGGTTGTTCCAACCACAAAACAAGTGAGCAGGGAAATGGGGAGACAATGCCAACACACAGGGCTCCCCGTTGTCTAGTTGTAGCTCTAGAATTTCTACTGTATAGATGGGGGGTTTGGTGATAGAGACTTACTGTTGAGGGAGGAAGCTTGAAGCTGCTTCCACACATAATCTTTTATGTGAAAGTCAGCAAGCACCAGGGACCTGCATTAAAAAACGAGGTGCTGATGGAGAATGGGGGCAGCACTAAGTTCCTCCCACACTGTCCTGCTTCCCACCTTGAAGGCAGCTGGAAACTGTTCATTACTAAAGAGCCTCAGGTCTTCCCGGAGCTGCCAAGACAAAACTTTTGTCCTTGCATTGAATATTTAATAGGCACAAGGAGCCCCTATTAGAGAGGCAGCCAGAGCCACCCGGGCACCTAAGAGGATGGTTATGAACCCCACCAGGTGCTCTGTTCACAGCCATCACAGAAGCACTTTTGAATGTGGGTCCTGTGTCCCCCCGCTGGACTCCAGTGCCCGGCATGGAGCGGGCACTGCTGTAGGGCCATGGAAGCCGTCGTTGTCTGAGGGGAGGCTGGCGGAGAGACAGAGCGAAGGCTGAACACTGCCAGGGTTTGACACTGTCTCCGCTCTGTTTTCAGGGGAGGCTCAGCAGCAGGAAGGAGATGAAAGTTGTGTTGCCGCAGCCGAGGCGTTGACAGCGCCCGAGGATGGTGGGAGGCCTGCTGTCAGCTCCCCGGCAAACCTGAGCCACGGAAGCCAGCGCAAGCACTTTCATCCTTCATTACGCCGGCTACTTTCTGAAGAGGAAGAAGTAAACAGGCTTGGAAGGGAAATAATTAAGCTGACAAAGGAGCAGGCGGCCACAGAACTGGAAGGGGTCAGGAGAGAGAGTCCCCTGGAGGGACCTAAGAGCTTGTCCTCAGGCCTGGCCTCCAAGGGGGAGCTCCCCAAATCCCTCCTGGACAGCTTGGACCCCACCCAGCCAGCAGCTGAAGCTGCTGCCCTGGAAGACGGTAAAGGGATCTCAGAGGGTGGGGACATAGGCTGTGTCCTGCAAACATGAAGGAGAACAGAGTCCAGTACGGGTGACACTTTGCAGGCACCAGGGATAGCAAGAAAAGAATGAAGCATCAGAACACCTGCACAGGTCGCTTTTTCCTAAAACACCTCAGCCTCTGCAAATGAGGAATGGCTCGGATCCTGTCGCAAACTGTGAACGTCCGGACGATGCCTGCGGGGTGTGATTTATTAAACACAGGTCCTCAAGCTTCTCGAGTGTCATCTCTTTCTGCTGAGGATGTGTGGCTGTGAACAGGGCCAGGCTGCCATATGGCTGGTCTTCGGCCTCCATCTTTCTGTCAGCATTTGTTTTATTAGATATAAGATGTTTTTCTATTAGCATTTGATGTTGTCAATCAAAATTATGGAAAGAGCTGGAATTAGAGGGGGTTTTGAGTCGGGTCTGGTGATGGACAGGCAGCTGGAGAGAAAGGTGTAATGGAGCATCCTGTGTCTGCTGGTGGACCTCCCTGCATGGGTGTTCTTGATATCCCGCCACTGGCCCTGTCTGTCAAGGTGCCCACTGGCGGTGGAAGGGGACTGAAGTGGTGAGAGGGTTGGGCTTCTGGTAGGAAATCTGTCGCCCAAGTAGAGGCCTGTTTGCATACTGCTAAAGCTGAGTTTTCTAGCCTATAAATCTGGGGGATTAATTGATTGTAATCGGTGGAGGAGGAGGGTCTGGGATTCCCAGGGGTGATCCAATTCTTTGCTTCTTAAAAGAGATGAGAGCTAGAAGTAGAAATGTTTGTTTGCTTTATTCAGCCTGTGCTCTCTGTAAGATTCTGAGGCTGTTCTGGGTTTGGGAAAGAACAGTGTGGCGTCAATCTACTATCCTGCACCACCTGAACCTGAATGTGTCTTCAGGGCCATCAGGTACTGGGGTTTGAAAGACAAGACACAAACGCTCGTGGCCTTGGTGGGGAAAGAGAGAGCAAAGCAAAATGACCTCATCTAGTGTGGTACAAGTAGGGGCCTGGGGGACCCCGGGCAAGGTCCAAGGGTAAGAAAGGAGGGAATGGCCACCACTGGTTCTTCTAGGGATGAGACTCATCAGTTCCACCCAGCGTCTGGGGCTACGGGAAACTGCAGTACCATTGAGCTGTAGACTTTCTACAAGCTGGACTCGGTTCATCTCTCACAAGAGCCCGATGCCCGATCCCACCACTCAGAACACCTCGGAGAAGCAGCATCGCATTGCAGACACCTTCCTGCAGGACAAAGAAATTCATCCTAAAACCCGATGTGTACACAGGCTCACCTAGGCGTGACGCCTGCTGGTAGGAGCCCGGCCCCCACGACACTTCCCTGCCAGGTTGCATTTCCTGGTGACGCTGCTGACAGACATCACAGTGCCTCACTCTGGGTGGGGGGAGGGGGAGCGTGCAGAGCAGGGACCTGGCTTGGGTCAGGTGCACACCTTGGGGCCTCCGATTACTTTTTCCTAGCTCCCCTGAGGCTACCTGCCTGGCAGAACTGAAGCATGCTGGAACCAGTGCCCTGCTGCTTTGGGCTACAAGGACACTTTGCTGCTCCCAATGCTGTGTTCATCTTTCTCTATTTCACTGGGTCCCTCTGCCCCCTGGGTGAACCCCCATAAATCCCCTCCTGGCAGGTCACTTCTGCAGCTGAGGTGCTTGCCCTAGCTCAGGTTTGCCACGAGGTCGGCCACAGGTATCTCTGCAGGGCCTGGGGATCACTTTCTGGAAGGTGGGACTTGTAGTAAAGCCCAACACATTCCATCAGCGCCAGGGAAACTGAGTCCCAGAGAGGCTGGGCTTTGGGAAGCTGGGATCAGAAGAGCTGCGGCGTTAGCAATGTGCATGCCATTAGTCTGGTAGGCTCTTGTGTTCTTGAATAGGAGACAGGTTTGATCCTGGCACATAGGTAACCATGGCAAGTCTCCATTCCCATGTGTGACACTGTCATATCTCTGCTGTCCCCACCCATGTGGCTCCATAGACATTAAAGGGAGATCTGGCAACTACGCATGGCTGTCTTTTGTCTTTTTAGCTGTTGTGAAAATATGTGGCATTCTTCCCCCACTTCACCAGAGAACCCTGCACCAGTCATGGTATTTTCAGCAACAAGTCACACCTGAGACCCTTTATAAAGAGCTGTAAACTCTACTGCATCACAAGAGCTTCAGACATAGGGCATCCCAAGGCTGTTTCCTTCAAGGTCACCGATGATCTGAGTTTCCATCTTCCATCTCCATTTACCTTCATGTCAGCTACTTCCTCATGATAACAAGTTAGTTGCAATAGCTCCAGGCATCACTTGTTCTCATGTATGTCTAAAGGCAGAAGGAAGTTTCTCCCAACACATAAATGTGTGTGTTTCAGTAGCAAGAGGCTCAGTTCCTGCCATATTTCATTACTCAGAATCATCATATGCCTGTGAGTCAATCCCCAGCAAGAAGATGGTGCAATGATAGGTTTAGTGTATGATATTTACCCTGTGAATTGAGGGGCCTTGTCCTGGATCTGTAGGCACAAAAAGGGTAACTGTCATAACACAATCATAGGTTCGAGGTGCAGACTGAAGGAGACTTGAGTGGGCACCAATAGCAATGCCTCTGAGCCCCACGGTTTCTCCCTCACCGCTGCTTTAAAAGCCAGAATATTAGGATCGTTGAGAAAATTGCATCTCTCCACTTCACCTGCTTCTCTGTGGTCCCCTGCATTGTAGAGGGTTTGTCCCCACCTCTGCAGGCCTGCCTGTCCTGAGGCTCCTGCAGACGTCTGAGTTGGGATAAGTGACACAGTGCTGACAGGTCTCCTGATGCAAACCCGTGTGCACACCCTGCACCCCTGTGACCGCACCCCTGTGCCTGCGAGCTGCTCAGTGTGGAGTTTCACGTACAGGCATTTGTCTTTCTCTGAATTAAGGCCTGCAGAAAGGATTGGTGTTTGTAAGGCAGGCGTCCCTGGCGCCTTCCCGTCCCATGCCCCTCTCCTCCCCATGCTGCACCCCCCCGCTCCCAGCACCCAAGCTTCACTGGCTAGGAGGCCCTGACCCCGCAGCCTCCTGTCTGTTGGCAACCTAAAGAAACTGAATTAGTTTAGATTTCCCATTGTTGCTTTGCTCTCCCAAACGCGCACCTCCATCTCCAAGTGAAGTCCTGGAAACAGGCTCTGCTACCACCAGTTCAGGTGTTGGACAGTCTTCTCATGTGTTCCCCACTCTGGGGACATGTCTGCCAGCCAACCAGGGCATGAGAAGTTCCGTCTCTAGGGAATTCTGAGGCCAAGCTCATTGAGGTTTTCTTCTGTCTCTCTCAAGTGGCCGCATGGCTTTGCCCTCTGGGTTTTGTATGCCTCTATAAAGAGGGTGCTCCATGGCTTCACTGCCTTCCCGTGGCCCTGTGGTGCCTTACTTCTCTTTGGAAAAGGTCTCAATTGGATGGCTTTCTCCCTTTACTTTCATTCCAGAAGGTTCCTTTTGAGACAATCCTTCTTGATAAAAACCAAGGAACTTCGGAGGTTTCCAGTTAGAGTGTCAAAAACCCAAAGCACTGCTCCCAGCTCATGGCTTTAACACATTTCTTTCCCCCAGATGGCTTTTGGAATGGAGAAAACTGCAGACAGAGCTGCAACTAGGAACTCGGTAGCGAATCTAATTAGAAAGAAAAGCAGAAAAAAACAAGGACTGGTCTCTCGATACGATGGTTGTGCACAAAAACAAAGCCAAACGAGTCGATCCAGCATGAAGGCAATTTAAAATGATAGATATAGATGTGCTGCCTTCCCTTCCTTATCAGCTCTTTGCTAAACAAGACTTTTTCTTCTGGATGCACAGAGGGAGTCCGCAAAGCACTGGGAAGTTTGACTTTGGAGAATTTGTTAGAGCTCAGGAATATATTTTGGGATCTTAGCCAAGGCCACTGAGAGCCTGTTAAATGTAAAACAATTGCCTTTTTCTTAAAACCAGCTGCTGCTTTGTAGTTTTATGTAAAGAAAGATATAGCTTCTCTTCCTCTGCAGGCCTGACCATATTAGAGTCTATGATTACTGTGTATCATAACTATATCTTGTTTTTACTTGAAATAAAAATGTGATGATTTTCTTGATGTAGGTGACTAATTATCTGTATGTGTGTCATTCTCAGCACTGAGCACTGCTTACAGCATATTGCAGCGACTTATCGGTTGCAATCTGTCACCTAAAATTACTTGATCATATGGTAGCCATGAAAAAATACAGTGAATGTAAAGATTTTATGCATTCAGTCAAAAAAGGCAGATCTAAAATCAGTTGGTTTATTTCCTGCAGTCTTTCAACTGGACCCAAGTGCTCACTGATTTGCTCTGTTTTTTTCACGTTTTTAGTATTTCTGTGTATATGCACTAAAAAGCCCTACTCGGGAAAAAAATTCACTGCAATTCTGAGAAAAAGCTTATCCTAAACATCTAAAGATAGCATTTCTAATTATTGTCTACATTGTGTTTAAACTATGCAAACTTGAGCATTATTCTCACTTTACCAGCTGTGTCTAGGTAGAGTCATTACATCAAACGCTTCTAATTTTACAAAAAGAAATCAAAACAAGTGTGTGTTTAGGTCCCAGTGACAAATGCAAACCTGTGAGTCAAATGGGCAAACTGATTAGCAAGCTGGCTGTGAAGTCAAAACAGCAAATATAAGGAGATTAACAAAATAGATTTGTAAGATGAGAAGAGCAAAAATAGACTCCAGGGGCCAAGTCAGGTCCAGTGGGCGGGCTTGGTGGCACACATAAGGTTCCGTGCCAGGAACCAGATGTCTGCCTTCTGCCTCACAATCCTCCCTTCTCTTGGGCCCCTCCCACCAAGAGCTGTGACAGCAGTTTCTCTCATCCAGCCACCCAGGGGTGGCAGAAATTCTTCTTAGAAACCTCAGAGACGGTGACTGTCCCTTCACTTGACTCCTAGCTGTGTGGCTTCCTCACATGGTAGCCCAGGTATTTTTCTGACTCTAGCCACTGTTCTTAACTAGATCCTTATTAATGTGATGCTACGTACCTCTCATGAATAACTTGTGGCAATCTTCAGAAGAATCCAGTGTGTGCTCTTATCTTACAGGAATGAAAACCCGGGCTCAGAGAAGTTAAGCGACTTATTTAGGTCACATAGCATGAAGTAGAGTAGAGTCAGAGTTCAGACTGGGGCTCTGACCACAATGCTATGGGGTACAATCAAAATATTCAGTGGATGTTTTATTTTTTAGAATTGCAGTAAGGCACACATTGCCATTAGTCTCCTTCTGAATACTCTGCCTCTCTTCAAACACACCAATCCCATTGTTCTTGGCACTTTCTGAAGCAGCTCTGGAAGTCCTCTTTCATGAGTGTCATCGGTTGCACTGTCCTGGCTCCCTCAATATCCTGAACCAATTCAAAATGTTTACCTTTCACTGCTTATTTTGCCTTTGGGGAAGGGCTAGAAGTTACATGATACCAAATCTGGTGAACAGAGTGGAGGAGGAGACACTACTGCTTTATCGCCATACTAGTGATATATGACAGAGTATTGTCACAATGGAGGAGGAAACCTTTTACCCCTTTCGCAGGCCATTTTTTATACACATCTCTTCCATCACATAAAAACGCAACAGTGTGTCCTCGTCCACCTTACTCGTTGGATCTGGAACTGTGAGATTTCTGGCTTTTCTCCAAAGTCTAAATGGCCATGAAAAGTAAACATTTTGAATCGGGTCAGAACATGGAGGCAGCCAATCTATTACAGCTAAAGACAAGAAACAGGGCTCCCAGAACAAGTGGCAAGAACGATGGGATGAGAGTCTTTGCAGCAAGGGGAGCACTTTGGGGCGATTCATAGCCATGCATCTCTTACTGAAACAATTTTTCTTATTTAAACATTCATCAGGGTTTTTGAGCTCGCCTTCCACATGCAGTGCTTTGTCCTTACGATGAACTACAATTTGTGCTGCAGCACTGCTGTTTCCACTTCGTTTGTTATCCCCGGGCCCCATAGGATACTTCGCCAATTCCATTCCCAGTGGCACAGCGCCTGCCTGGCAAGCACGAGGGTCTGAGTTCAATACCCAACACCAAAAAAGAAAAAGAAAAAAAAAAAAAGATCAGGCTATTCAGAGGCTCTGTTTTCTGATTCCCTTCAGAGCAGTTTCCACTGAAAATTTCACACCAGTAAGGACCAGTTGGCGGAGCAAAGGCAGCAGTCTTTCTCTCCAGTTGTCGCTTGAGTTCAAGCAGACTTTGAAATAAAAAGTTAGTCCTACTTTGAGGTAAAAATAACCACTGGGGATGGGTTTTTGGCTGTGGTTCAGTTTGACTCACTGCCTGATGAGCCCGGGAGAAATGGGAGCTGCCTCTGGGTGGGGGGAGGTTCAGCTGGGAAGCAACCCCCCCTGCAAGGCAGGCCACACACAGGTGCTCCGGTTTGGGGAATGAAAGTGTCTAAGGCTGCTCTAGTCTACGCACAGGTGATAATTTGCATAAAGGGACCCAGAACCCCCAGCAGGACCCAATCAAACTCAGCCTGCTAGCTTCTGCTCCCCTTTGCCATGTATCATCCTGAAGAATGTGGAGAGCGCTAATAACCCCGGCTACCAACACCCACCCACTGTGACCTGCCCAGGCATGGCTTCACTGGTGCTGTCTTATTATACCTGGGAAACAAGGTACCAAAGGCCATGTGCAAGGCAGATATGAGCAGCCACAGGCCCAGGTGGGTCCCAGCTGGCCTCACTCCCTTCCAGGCCAGGGGCTCCCAACATTTCCTCCAATGGACTTTTCTCCCCACCCTTTGGAGTTCACAGCTCTGAGGCATATGTAACATACTGTATATGAAACACACACACACACGCAGGTACACACACACGTGTACACACACGAACTTCTAGCCTTATGTAATTCTGGTGATTCCCATGATGGGAATCCCTTGGAAAGGGCACGATCATGAACAATGGAATATTGTTCCAGTGGGGTTATGGCAGGGAACACATCCTGCAAAAGTTTGAGAAATTCTTTTACCATCTCCAAAAAAAAAGAGAGAGAAAGCAAGAAAAAAGGAATTTGGTTGGTTAGAAGAAAAAACTCAAATAAACACAGTAACCAAGGAAGGCCTAGTGCATGACTGAATTGCTAGGCTTTTACTATGCAACAGGGGTTGCCAAACACCACCCTAAGGAGCAGCTCTCCCTAGGGTAGTGGTGGTGGGAAAACAGCAGAAGGCTGGGGTAGAGGTGATGGTAACTTCTGGCTGCACCACTAGAGTGGTGGTGAGCAGGACAGGGTCCATAGGCCACCTGGAGTGGGGTCTCCCAGCACCAGGGAGAAGTCTAAAGGGAGCAGGTCTTCCTTCCTCAAGATTGAGAGGCATCTCAGAGGTCACAGGAGGGGCTGTGGGGTGCGGGACTCAGGGAGGAAAGGGATCTCAGCAGGAGAGACCCAAGGTGGATGTTCTATTTCCACACGCCTGGGGAGGGGGCCTGAGAGTTACCAGGTGGGGGCTCGGAGCTCATAGGTGGCCCTCAGAGGAAAGCATCTTGGGCCAGGAGGAGGAGACCTCAGGCTGAAAGGTGTGTGTGGGTGCAAAGGTAGAGGGGCTCCGAGGTAGACAGGCCAAGGGGCACACAGAATTTTCTCTGCGCACACGGGGGCCTGGGGTAAGTGGAGTGGGTGTCTCTAGCATAGACAGTGTCTCCTCCAGCGTGGAGGGAGGGCTCTCAGGGTACACCAGGGTGTCCGGGTGAGGAGGATGCTTGGGGTACACTGGGGTGGAAAGGCTCTCAGAGTACACGGGAGTCTCAGGGCACACGTGTTTGTCAAGACAGGGAGGACTCTGGCAGGCAGAGGTGTCCTGGCAGGGTGGGCTCTAGGGGTATACAGGGGTGTGTGGAGTATCCCGGTGCTGAGGGTCCCCAAGTGCGCATGTGTCCAAGTAGGGAGGGCCTTTGGAGTACCCTGATGTGTCCCCGCAGAGGTGCAGGGGGTTCTGGGGGTACAGAGGAATGCAAGGCTCAAGGCCAAGACCCTGAGCCTCACGTGGTTGCCCCAGCAGGGAGAGCTCTCCGGAGTTGAAGGGAGTCTTGGCGGAACGGGGTCCCTGGGTGCACGGGGTGTGCAGCGGTGAGAGGGCTCTCGGGGTGCATGGGTGTGTTCTGGGCACAGAGCCCTCAGGGGGACACGGGACTCTTGGGGCACACGGGGAGGTCGTGGCATGGCGGGGTCTCCGGGTGCACGGGCATCCAGCAGGGGCAGGGCTCGGGCGCATGGGAGTGTGTGGGGTGTCCTGGGCGAGGCGGTAGGTGGTCTCCGATGCACAGTCCCAGGCATCCCAGGGCGCTCAGGTAGTCGCGGTTTTGCACTCGCTGTCACGCCGCCTCTTCTTGCGCTCCACGTGCTCCCGCGCCTGGCGCGTCCAGGCCTCGGCGCCGGCCGTGCCCACCACGCAGCAGGCGAGCCTGGGCCCCGCGTTGCCGTTCTGCACGCTGGCCGGGTTGTCACCGCGGCCGAGGTCATCCTCGCCGGCGTGGACCACCACCGCACGGCCCAGGATCGAGTGCGGGCCGGCCAGTGAGGCGGGGAGGCTGGCCTGATGCTTCCAGACACGGCCATCGCGCACAACGAAGTTGCCGAAGTCGCCAGGGTGCTGCGGGTGCAGCACGGACAACGGGTTGTAGTGGGGCCCAGTGGAGTCGCAGCCCTGACTCAGGTCGCCGAACTGGTGCACGTGGATGGCGCGTTTGGAGTTGTTGGAGTCCGCTGGGAAGCCCTCCAGGTCGAAGAAGGCCTCCAGCCTGGCCTCGGGCGCGGATTGCCGGAAGAGGACCAGGCCAGTCACCCGGGGCTGCTGGGCGTCCAGCGTGGCAGACGGCTGCACGCGACACACTGCATGGAGCACTTCATCCGGCCGGCCAGCCGCCTCCCGCCGTTGTGTCAGCTCCTGCCAGATGTCTGTCACCTTGGCGTGCATGTCTCGGATCTCCTTCATCAGGTCAGGGCTGGGATCTGCCGAGTCCAAGCTGCTCAGGGTGTGCAGGGAACCAGCTGCCAGAAGCAGGCAGCCACACAGCAGGGCCAGCATGGCTGGGGTCTGCACCTAAGGGCGCCCCGCAGGACAGGATCGTGCACCTGGGTCATTTCAAACAGCAAGTCTCAGGGACCCTCATCTGATCAGCCCCTCCTCATCCCACCTCCCGGGCCCCCCAAAGGGCCTTCCTGGCCCAGCAGACATTCATTTGGAAAATGGGCCAGCTTTGTGTCCAGGGGACTGAGCAAGGTGCTGGATTCGTAAAGTCCTGTCTCTGCAGTACGGAGGGAGACTCAGGGCCTTGCAGGTGCCTGGGATCCTTCCAGACTCGGCCTTCTACATCTGGAGGGCTGACCCCTTGCTGCATTCTTTCCATATCCTGCCTGTCTTGGTCTTCAGACGGGAGATACAGACTCGGTTCTATTCATAGGTAACCCAGCACCTGGGTCCATACCAGGCAATCGCAGAACCTTAACCTTGAGGGAGGTTGTGACCAGCTGGCTGGTCACCAAGCCACTCCAACGTAATCCTGTGATGGATGTTGGAAACTTGTGTTGCAGTAGGACAGAGACAATCATGCCCACCCCCTTAGGAGGCCTCCAGAAAGGATTCCCAGTGGAGGTAACTTCTGAGTTGGGTTCTACCAGATAAGTAGGAGTTTCCTAGCTAAGCAGTTTCAGGCAGGAGAGAAGATAGGACATGGGAATGAAAGGACAGAGTTTGGTGCTTGGAGGAGATTCACTGTGGCCAGAGCACTCCCTCTGTGACTACAGACAGCTGAGGCTCAAGAAGAAACTGATCCAGGGACAAAGGGACAGCTTTGCTGTGTTAAGGGCTGAAGGAGGTGTGTGTGTACAGGCCAGGGGCTAGAGTTGGAGGAGCAGTGGGTGATGAGGAAATTTTAAAAGTTCAGTATTAGATGCAAGAAGACTGAATTTTTAATGTCCTCACCACCAAGAAAGGAGAAGTAGAGAGACAGACATGTTCCTCCTGTGCGTATTGAACGTGACCCAATATCAGCAGCTTGAGCCCTTCCAGGAAACCTATAAATATGCACAATTACTGTGTCAGTTAAAATTGCTTAAAAATGTTGAGAGTTCACGAAGTCTGAGCGGAGAATGGAAGACACTTGGACCTTGCGGGTGGAAAGGATGGGAGGGTGAGGGGAATTATCCTTCTAGAGATGGAGACACAGAGCAGCTGAGAGAGGGGAGACCTCGCCCAGGTGGAAATGGGGAAGCTTTTCCAAAAGTGAGGGGAAGCCCAGGGTGCGGCAGCACCAACTGGAAGGGAAAGTAAGCCCCTGATGATGGCTGAGGTTCCTCGCAGGGGACACACAGCTGGGGGAGGGGGATGGTTAGGATCGGGGCCGAGAGGGAGAGAGGCAGCGCAAGCCAGCACCCGCGGAGGGTGGGGTGCTGTGGGAGTCTTGGGGTGCAGATTTGGCTTATTGTTGACTGCATGTCAGATGCTGGCTTTAAAAAACCGGACGCTCAGGCCCCACCCTGGAGATTCTAATTCAGTGGTGGGCTTCCTTGTGTAAGGGAAAGTTCAAAGATTCCAGGGCCTGGGAAGTGACTGTGAGTCAGGTCTAGACTTGAATCTCAGTTACAACATAAACAGTCGACCTGGGGCCCCAGGACACCCTTTCTACTCTGTGGATTCCAAAGTCCTTGGGTGCTCACATCCATCATACGAAATAGCAGAGAGTTCCCATGTAACCTACACACATCTCCTCCTACATCTTATAGCATCTTTAGGTTACTGATTACATTTTTGTAAGTGTTATGTAGATAGATAGATGTTAGACCATATTGTTTAAGGAACAATGAGAAAAAAGGTCTGATCAGTACAGTCTGTTTTTCTCTGAGGACTTTCTATCTGAGGTTGGTTGAATCCATGGATGCAGAATCCATGGGTGCTGAGGGCTAACTGTCCTGTGACCTCCAGGGCTACTCACTTTCCAACCTCAGGCTCCTGCCCTGTGAAATAAGGTCAGTCACACCATCGAGGGACTCACTGAGGACTGGGTGAGGTATTCATAAGCCAGAATCCTTCCATAGTTTAAAACCTGCCCAGAGGGATTGATGATGCCTCTAAGAACTAGTCTGAAGGTCAAATGCACTTTCAAGGGCCTTCTTCAAACCCAAAGTAGATGCCATTTACAAGAACAAATCCAGGATTGGATCTGCGTTCTCTACAGAGCTGTCGTAGTTAGGTAGGCTAGTTAGTAAGGCGATTACAAGAATGGATTCTGGAACTCACCTAATGAATTGAAAGCCTGAGGGTCCCCTGAGCTCTAAGAGTTAGCTGTCATTGTCATGTTTTATACAGAGCAACAGAGCCAATGCTGGACTGCAAAGTGTCCACAGGCCTGCCTTCCCCCTGAGCCTCAGCTTTCTCATCTGCAGTGGGGGTAGTAATGCTCTCCTTGGAAGTTTGCTGACTGGCTGGAAAGAGACACTTAGAACTGCTAAAATGTGATCTGCTCCCTCGCCCCTGCTCAACACTGTCCAGGCCCCACATCATGAAGTACCCAGGTAGGACCTTTAGCCCAGAGCCTGATCTGAAGAGTTCTCAGCAAAGAAGCTACCAATGGAAATGTTGAGACCATCAGTCGAGAAAGCCATGGAAACCATAGAAGTAGTACGTGCCCATCCAAATCTCCAAGGGGTAGCCAGGAAGGCAGGACAAGAAGCAAAGAAAGTGTTATCCAAGGACCAGCCTTTGACTTGGCCTGGTGCAGCGTTACTACTAAACTCTCGGGAGTGGGCAGGGAGGCAGGGGACTTTCCTGGAGCTTTCCCAGTGGGAACCTCCTCCTGGGGCCACCCTGATGCCTAGCAGTGCTCTGTACCTGAAGAAGTTTTCTTTCAAAGCAGAGAGCAAAATCAGGCTGTTGCTAGTATCTGTGGACTTTGTTTTGTAGGACATTTGAAGGAGCTGTTTTACTGCTAAATAAAAAAAAAAAAAAAAAACAGAAAGAAAGAAAACGAAAAAGAAGAAGACTTTCGACACCCAGGTAAACTCTGACTCCTACTTTCTTAGGCTTCTGCTCTTTCTGTCTTGGGGCCCCTATTTGAGGCCCAGCCTTCTGGGACAGCCTGTTGCCCAGTTTCGTGGTAAACACACAAACTGTTTTTTTTTTTTTACCATCTGTGCATGTCTGCAAAGGATGATAAGGCTGTCAGAGAGAAGCCACCAGGGCCTTGTCCTTAAGCAAAGGAAGTTGCCAAGCCTGTGCCTCCCTCCTGGCTCCATATCTGCAAGAATTTGAGCCTTGAAAACTCCTCCTGAGCCTCAGGTGAGTCTGCATCCCTCAGCTCCCTCCCAGAAGGAGCGATTGGTGGGAGCTGGAGGCGGCCCAGCCTGGGCCTCAGCTTCATGCCTGTCCTAAGCGTTGATTGTCTAAGGTACCTGCTATCCCTCATTAGTTCCAGTCCCCAAGCCAGGCAACCTTCAGTGAGGCAGCTCTGAGAAATCTACTTCTCACAGGATTTCTTTTTCCTAATGCTCAAGTCCTCTTGGACTGGCCTTTGCAGAGCTAGAAGGCCAAACAGCTTCTTTCTCCCCATTGCCTTCCTCCCCATGGCCACACTGCTCCTCCAGAGCAGCCAGGCCTGTCCTTAAGTGTTTCTGTCCCCTGAACACGACCAAGTCCATTCCCAAGACAAGGCCTCCGGCCCAAACAACTGCTGGCTCTTAAGAAGCACATACCGAGAAGAACGGAACCGGTTTGAACTTGGCACCCACCTGAGCAGCCCTTCCAGGAGACCTCTCCTCCTGCCGTGTGGGAGCAGCACCAGTGGCGACTGCGGGAATTCAGGCTGTCTCCTGGGCTGGGTTGTTTGTGAGCTGAGGAAGCCAGCCCCAAGGGAGTGGTCAGCAGGAGACAAGAAGGTCATTGGGCCTGTCCAGGGAGGAGAAGCCAGCCAGATGTTCCTTGTTGCAAAATCATTTCACCTCCTCCTCCTCTGTCCCCACCTCCCTGTGCCTTCCCATCCTCGGCCTCCTTGCCAAGCCTGCTTTTTCATGACGTCCCTGGTTTCTACAGACGTAGCCTGTGACCTTCAGCATGCAGTGGGGAAATAAACAGGAGAAAGAAAATAGCCTGTTAGGAGAGGTGCACAATGGCTGCTTTATGAGTGACCTTCTATTTTCCCCTCATTTCCTCAGCTGTTGACTTATTTTTGCTGGATGCTGGTATGTGTTTAAGACAAGCGCAGGCTCTTGGCACTTGCATGTGAGTGATGCTTGCTCCAGAATTTGGTGGTCTCTGTAAAGGGGTGAGCAGCACATGTCACAGTGCAGAGCTCTGGTTTTGTCTCTTCCTAACTGTGCTCCTGGACCCATCACACCTTCCCCTGTGCCTCTCTTGCAGTGTCTGTCAAATGGGCATGTGACACAGCACCCTGCACCATCACTGTGAAGATGAAACAAGACTGTCACACAAATGCGACCCTACCCTCAAAAGCCAGTGCCTGGCTTTCCTAAATAATGACATCAATGCCACTGTCACTGTCATTGTTGTTATTAAAATGATAGAGGAACATTTTAAAAGGGTGTGTGGTGTTTCTGGGGCAAACAGCAGCCTTTCCTCTCACAAGGTCCTTTTCTCTCTCATTGCCACAAACTTTTCTCTCACAGCAGCTTTTTCTAGAAATAGAAGCCTTTCTTTCTCAGAAGAGCCCACAGGGGAAAAGGCAGCTTGCTTCTGCCTGTCTGTCCTCCTGGGTCCCTTCAACAAATGGCCATTGGGTGCTCACCCCCTGCCAGGAATGTGCACTGGAGGTAAACGGCTGTGACTGTGCTGAGCACTGGGGACCCAGAGCTACAGGAGCCCTGGCCTCTTGGGGTTCACACTAAGAAAAGAGATAACAGCATGGGGGAGTGCAGCTAGGGAAGGAGGGACAGGACCCCTGGGATCCCCAACACCAGCTCTGGCAGCAGGAAAGCTTGTTGAATAATGGAGGCTTCTGCGCCCCACCCCAGGCCAGACAATAGATCACAATGGACGCCTCTTGAAATACTTAGCTTTAAAAGCCAGTGGTTGTGATGGGCAACCAGGTTTGGCAACCTATGGTTGGCATAACAAGCTCAAACAAAGATTTTTGTCCAGAGGCAGCCGTTCCGGAAGGTAAGATGGAGAATTCTCACAACTCAGGACTTCCAGCCCTCTCCCCTGCTTGGGCCTCTGGCTAAGGATTTGGACAGAGCAGTTCAGTCCTATAGCTTTGCATTCTGTGGGTGGGCGTGGTTGTCCTTGTCAATGGGCTTGTATTCTGGGGGTGGGCATGGTTGTCCTCCACGAATGGGCTTGTATTCTGGGGGTGGGTGTGGTTGTTCTCTACCAATGAGCTTGGATTCTGGGGGTGGGCATGGTTGTCCTCCACGAATGGGCTTGTATTCTGGGGGTGGGTGTGGTTGTCCTCCACGAATGAGCTTGGATTCTGGGGGTGGGTGTGGTTATTCTCTACCAATGAGCTTGGATTCTGGGGGTGGGCGTGGTTGTCCTCCACGAATGGGCTTGGATTCTGGCAGTGGGAGTTGCTGTACTACCAATGAGTTTCGAAGTTCCAGCTGCCATTCCCCACAGTCCTTTACCTTCTCATTGTGAATTGATCATCCAATTAAAAATTTTTTTTATTTTCATTCAGTTTTTGAAATAAGTCTATGGCTACTGTTTTGTTTAGACTAATTGCATTCTTTTTAATGTCCAAGAAAGCGCTTCCCTTGCTCTATTCTGGTATTTTCTTCTGAAAAGCCACTTTTAGTCTTGCCAGTGGTATTGTGCGGGGGATCACAAATTATAAATCCACAGAGTATCTTTCAGAGGTCCTCCTTGCCCTGCCTTGTGGGCCGGTTTTGGAAGGTGGAAATCTCGCTTCTACTAGGTCACCACTGAGATCTTGATGGTCAGTGCGGCTGTGTGGCTCCCAGAGCAGCATGAAGTCTGGGGAAGACAATACAAGGAAAACCAGTGCCCGGAAGTGGAGGTGAATCTTGTTTCTTTTGTGATGTTAAACTTGCCCATTCAACCACACTTCTAAGCTGTTCCAGGAAAAGCACTGTACCCCTCCTCCTGCACCGGCAAATAAAGTGGTGGCTAGCGGGAGATTCTCGGTCTCTGTTCCTGGAAAACATTGATCTTCCCAGAGCCTTATTTTCTTGCACTTCGCTCTTTTTCTGTCTCGCTGTGCGAATTAACTCCAGGCAGGAGGTTCAGGGACTCTTTGCAGGGGTCCCTGATAACTGGCAACGTGGAAAGAGTTAGCAGTCAGTATCACCTTCACCCCTTGCTGCAGGTGGCACGGGGTGATCTCTACAAGGACAATGAGATGCTATGCCGCTTTTGCTGGAGCTGTTAAAAGAGATAGAGCCTCTCTGTCCCACTGGACTTGAAACACTGGAAGGAAAGGCTAGAATTGCTGTGGTCACCATATTCCATTAAGGGAGAATCCTTTTGAGGATAAGGCCAACATAGGAGGAAGTAGAATAAAACTAGAGTGAAATTTGGACTCAGTGGCAGTATTTGAGCCCCTGGAACTAGCCATACCTGAAGCTCTGTTTTCATTTGGTAAATCAGTATATTCACAATGTGCTTAGATTGCCAGGCATATAGCTGTAAGGCACAGCACCTGTCTGGCAAACACGAGGTTGAGAATTTGATTCCTGCTTTAAAAAAAATTCCTTATAGTTTGGGTTTTCTAAACTTGTAATTGAATATTTTACAAAGAGCTTTCTCAGATAGTATGTTATTTAATGCTTGCAATAAATTTGTGGAATTGATATTAATCTGTTGACTTTATCAATAAAGGAGTTCAGAAAAAATATATAATACAGCCAAAGTTGCAGACATACAAAATGGCAAAGTCACAACTGAAAACTCGTGGCTCTGACTCTTAAGCCTGGTCTTTTAATGATTACACTTTATTAGTAACCTAATGGGGAGATGAAAGAAAAGTTACAAACAGGTATCAGATAAGTAAGTATAAATTTTGCAGTCGTCTTTGAAATATCAACAACTTCCTTGAGAATGAGACACGGAACCATTGGCTTCTGTGCTTTTCACATCTGCTAATGAATAATACAACAGAAAACCAAGTGGGTGTTGTTAAGCAGCAGCACTAGAAAATGCATTTAAAAGCCGTCCTCTTTGCTGGAGAACTTTGTACTCTTTCTGCAGGAACTCGAGTTGTCAATAGCTTCCTTGCCACCAAGTTTGCAGAAAATGGATGGAATTAAGTTCTACCAGTTAGACTGAGTGGTTACCATCAGGAGAAAAGTTTTGGAAGTGACAAGAGGATTTCAGATTGCCTCCCCACAAAACCAGGTTTTGTATGATGACAGTTTACCCAGGCAGGGTACTTACTTCAGACCCACCTGAGAACACTTCAGTTTGTCTTACCTGCCTGGATCTTTCCCAGAAGCCTCCTGGGGAGTAGAAGTGGAATCTGAGAATACAGAGTTCAATCTTGTCCAAGCACACCTGGGTAATGTAAGGAAAAGTAGATCCTTACTGGAAAAGTGAGCAGGAAGCAAAGAAGCATCAGTCTTATGAATAAGAATAAACTAATAACATCTAACATTTATTAAATGCCTCTCGTGTGTCAGGCACTTGCTAAGCGATCTGTGTGCAGTTTTTCATTCTTATTAATAATGTTGCTTCTCAGTACAGAAGGGAAATTGCATTCTGGTCCATGCTGTATTTGGGCAAGTTTCCTTTCCACAGTGAGCACATCACCTTTTCCTTCAAACATGGTGACCTGAAGAGAAGGACCTGTGGTAGGACACAAAAGAAGTGCCTTTTCTGCCCCGAAGGGCAGTGTGTGTAGACTATTTCCTGGGAAGATCATCAGAGTGAAAGCCCTCCCCGGTAAGTTCCTCATGGACTCAACTTTCCCTCTCTTCTTCCTGCCTCATCCCTGGGAAAAAACTTCTGCCATTGAAGATTTGTCATAAGAAAATGCTATAGTACCTTGAAGCATATCCAATTTAGCACGTATTTGCTCAAAATAATTGCATCTATTGGAGAAAAGAGAAACAACTTCCAATTTACTGTCTCACTACATTTATTTAACATTCTTTGGGCCTAAGAACCATGTTTGCCCCTCTTCATACTGCTTCCTGCTCTAGAATCTGGGAAACTAGACGCTTGCTTTATAGTGGTCATGTGACATTGTTAGAAACATAAACTGATGCCATTTTGAGGAATGCTTTTACTTTTTTATAAAGGGTACAGAAATGGCTGGTGATGATCCCTTCCATCTTGGCTAAAATGTGGGCATGACGTCTGGCAATGTGGCAACTGCTTTGGCACCACAAGTTGACAAGAATGAGAACATAAGACCATCATACATGGATGGTGGAAGGAAAAGGTGGAAAGAATTTAAGTCCTTGAAGACCTCACTGGACATTTAACCAACAGCAGCAGAATTCTAGGTTTCTCATGATAGAAGAGACTATACCTCATGTGTTTCACTGCTAGTGGGTTTCTGTTACTTGTAGCCAAATTCATGCCTAAAAGATGCAGGTATGTGTTGGACTCTGCACTGGGCTCCATGACCCTGAGGATATGACAGTCACAGTCTTCCTTCAGGGGGCTCATAACCTATTTGCAGAAGCCTTATCTGAGAGACTATCTCTTCACCCTTCCCTGCTCCCCACCTCACTCACCCCTGCAATATCATCATGAACTTGAAGTATTCTCCCTACTTTGACAGCCAGATTAGCCCAGCCCTCTTCCTCCACACCCCTATCATGGCCAAACTAACAGACAAGTTAGGCAGGGGACCCCAGAGAGCTGTTCCACATGAAGGGATTAGGATCTGAGCACAGAGCTGAGGTGGCTTTCATTCCTATGAGGATAAGGGAAAGTTGTGGCTGGATGGAAACACGGAGGAAAGTAAGCTCCTCTGACTCAGCCTCTATTTTAGAAAAGTAATTAGGAAGTTGAAATGCTGACAGGATTCAAAAAGCCTCAGATACAAGGCCCAGGGAAGAAAACAGGGAGGCAGCTCCATGTCTCACTCAGCAAAGAATCTAGTATGACCCTCAACTGATGCTTCCAAGTAGAGCAGATCACAGCTACCATCATAGCTTTACACTATCATCTCCTACCAAGGCCAGCCAGAGAGGTAAAGCCACAGGGACACAGGGATCTGGAAACTCGGAGTGTTCTGTATTAACCAGTTCTAGCTGTAGGTTTTGAATTTCATGTCACAGAATTTTGGAGCAATCTTATAAAGCAATCAACCTCCTTATAGCTGTATGAGCTCTTTCATGACATTCCTGGGGAGAACAGAAGGAATACAGTTGAGTCTCAGGACATCTTCCTCCCAGTGGAGACCTACCATGCAACTGCTGGTGGCCCAGCCAAAGATGTTCTTCCCAACTTCTGGCCATCTTAGCAGATAAGGTTTTCAAGGGGGTCCATCTGTCCCCAGTCTGTTACATTAAAGCAGAAAATTATCTCTCATTGGCTTATTTCCATCAAAAGTCAAAGATGAAAAGATGGCATCTAATTATTGGTTTAAGTACTTTATTTCACTTATGGCACATTCTTCTGGTTGGGTACTATTTTCCGGAACCAAGTCATCTTTTCCATTTGTGAGTATATTTATTATTTAAACAAAAGTGTAGATTAGAAGTTTTTTAAAAATGTATTTACAAGGAGAGAACAAGCATTTGTAAAATAAAATGTCTATGCAAAAGCTGAAATCAGTTCCTTTTAACATTCTCATCTTCAAAGCTAGGTAAACTCAAAGAGAATTTACATATTTACCACTATAAGGATGAAAAACTCAAATACCTACGGAAGCTAGAGGTCGTATAATAAAGTGAGATGGATGTACAAGTATATTCTTTCTTGTCTTTAATCTCACAAGCTTCTCATCTACATGTTTCCTTCTTAGTGTAGTGGAGATGTTGACCTGAGGAACATTTCTCTTTTATGAGAACAGCAGCCCATTGGAAAATGGTAGTCTAGTCATTTTCAGATTGGATCACAAAGCCAGACCTTCATTAACTGCTACCTAAGTGAAGACATGTCAAATATAAATACACAGATATGTTGGCAGTAAGAAGATGAAAAGAATTTTTATGCAAATAGTAAAGATAAGAAGGGAATGCCTGCATGAACATCAGCCAAATTAGGTATAAAGACAAAAACTTACATAAGCCACTGCAATTGGATATTTCACAGTCATTTAAAAAATGTGCATTAGGAAGACCTTATACTCTTACACCCAACAACAAAGCTTTTGTATATAAATGAAAACTTAGCTAAAAACAGAAATAAAACAGTCACAATTACAGTTGAACATTTTTTGAAATGATACCATCGCAATATAGATAATCTGAGTATTCAAGTTTACATGGAATATTCAAGATGGATCATATCCTAGGTTGAAAATAAGTTTCATAGAATTGGAAAAGGTTCAAGCCTTACATAGCATGTTATCTGTTTGCAATGAAGCTAAAATCATAGTCCATGAAATGTCCAGAAAATCCCCAAATTATGGAAAATCAAATCATTCACTTTTATAGAAGAAACCACAGGCAATTTAGAAAATATTTCTAACTGAATCATAATGAAAACATCATAATAAAAATTGAGCAACAGTTATAAAACAGTTCCTAGAGTAAGATACATAGCTTTACTTGCTTACATACGCAGTTAAAAAGTAGAACGTTTTACCCATTTAGAAGCTTAAAAAAGGAGTACACTGAAATGTCAGTGGAAGGGAAGAATTCATAAAGAACAAAAATCAGTATGATTAAAAAACAGATAAACAATAGAGAAAAATTTGAAGACCCAAAGCAGATTCTTTGTGAAGAGTAATAAATTGACAGAGCTTGAGCAAGACTAATCGAAAAGAGAGAAATGAAAATTGCCAATATCAAAACAAAAGAAGATGTATCAACTTATATCCTGTAGCTATCTATTCAAAGAATAAGTAAAAGTGATCAGGTATGCTGATAAAACCAATAACTAGGATTAAATAAAAAATCCTTTAAATCCCATCATATATATATATATATATTTTTTTTTTCTCCCTCACAAAGAAAAGTCTAGACACAGGTGGGTTTACTGGTGAATTCATCAAACACTTATAAAATATGTAAGAAATATGTAAGAAAGGAGTAATATGCAATTTATATAAACTCAGACAATAGCAAAAAAGGAAATTCTTCTCTCCATTTGTCAACATAATCCTGCAATGAAAAGCCTGATAGATTAATATCTACTGTCAACATAGAGGAAAAATTTCTGAACAACACTTTGACAAAATAAATCCAGAAATTATAATCTATATCTGTATCTATATCATCTCTCTCTATCTCTATATCTATCTCTATCACTATCTCTATCTCTATCATCTCTCAGCAGAATTTATCTCAGAAATACAAGTTCAGTTTAACAATTCAAAATTAGTTTATGGACTTCATCACATTAAGAGAATAAAAGGGGAAAATCACATGGTCATCTTTACAGATATGAAAAAGTAGTTGCACAAAATCCAGTCTCAATCACAATACAAGCTCTTAGCAAACTAGAAATAAAAGGGAACTTTTTCAGTTTGATTCAGAGGAGGTATAACAAACACCCTACAGGTAACAGCATGCTTAATGGAGAAATATTAAATATTCTCTACCTAACACTGGAAACAAATCAAGAATATCTGCTCTCTCCACCTCTACTTAATATTTGACTAGAAGTCCTAGTAAGTGCAGTAAGAACAAGGGGATAAAGTAATAAAAAGCACAGAAGGTGGTATTCTTATTCACATATCATGATGGCCTATATAAAAATTCTAAGAATATTTTTTAAACTACTGTAGGTAATAAAGGACTTTAGCAATATTGCAAGACACAATGTCAGCAAATAAAAATCAGTTGGATTTCTGTATACTAGCAACAGTTGAACATGAAATAATTTTAATATCATAGAACAAAAATATTTAGTAATAAATTTATGAAAACTAGAAAAATTCTACACTTAAAATGCACAAAGTGAAAAAAATTTAAAGCATTTCTGAGGGATCTTAAAGTCGATCTAAATAGAGAAGATATAACATGTTCATAAGTTAGACAATTCATGATTGTTTAAGTGTCAGTTCCAATCATATTCTCAGCAGACTACTACTTAGAAGTTGAAAATCTGGTTCTACAGAGTGTTTTAGAAAAGCAAAAGACCTAGAATTGCTAAATAAGTTTAAAACATACACACAGTTGGAGAACTTATACTATCTGACATCAAGATCTTGTGCTATAAAAGCCTTGGTGATCAAATCCATGTGGTATTGGCATAATGACAGACATATAGATCAATGGGACACATCAGTGTATGGTCAATTTCGGCCAAGGTATGATGGTAACTTAATAGAACAGAGGAAAATCTTTGCACCAAATGCTACTGGAACAACTGTCTGTCCACATGGATGTAAAACAAACTTCAGCCTTTGTCTTACAACACACAAAAATGCTTTTTCAAACATAGAGCATAAACATAGGTATGAAAATGAAGATACAAAACTTCTAAAGGTAAATATTGCTTCCCAGAACATAAAAGCACACCTATATAATAAAATAGTTGGGCTTCATCACATGTAAAAATGTTTGTTCTTCAAAAGAAACTTTTAAGAAACTGAAAAGGCAAATCACTGACTAGAGCAAAATAGACCTAAAACACATATCTTACAAGAAATTGCATTCAGAATATATAAATAACTCAGGATACAATAAGGAAAAAGATAACCTAATTGAAAAAAACAGTTTAATTTAACCAATGTTTTAAAAAAAGAAGATCTGCAGGTGACCAATTAGAATCTTTATTAGTCATCAGAAAAATGCAAAACAAGACCTACAATTTACTATCACACTTTTTATTTAAAAATAGAAAGACTGACATCAGTGTTGGCCAGGCTGTTGAGGAATTGGAACTCTCATGCATTACTGGCAGGAGTATAAAATGGCACCACTACTTTGAAAAACTGTTCAGAAGTTTCTTACAAGATTAAATATACATTTTACATATGATTCCATCTTTTCATTCTTAGGAAATAACAGTGTATCACAAACTTATACATGACTAGACACAAAATTATTCATAATAACTCCACTGGAAACTTCACGAATATTCACCAGCAGGGGAATATACAAATGATTTACATGATATTCTCAAAATGGAACACTATTCAGAAATACGATGAAATGAACCATGGTACCTATAACCACACGGGTTTATCTCAGCAACATCATCCTGAGTGACACAAAATAGTATGTAGTGTATAATTCCATTTATATGAAGTTCCCAGATAGAGAAAGTAATCTAGCGCCATCAAAATCAGAACAGTGGCTTCCTGGAAAGGGGATAGAGCGGCGCTGAGTGTGTGTGTGTGTGTGTGTGTGTGTGTGTGTGTGTGTGTATGTGTGTGTGTGTGTGTGTGTGTGTGTGTGTTATACTTAGCTGCAAAGGGAAAAAAATATCTCTGATGTTCTGTATTTTGAATGTGAGGTGCTTACCTGAGTGCTGACATGTCAAAGATCATGCACGTCATTGCTTGTAAATCGTACCTCAGTGAATGTAAAAAGCAGAGACATCTTGTAAACATTAGCAGACAAGAAAATTGGCAAATGTTGGGTTGACCTCACTGGGATGAGGATGACCTCAAGTTTAAATCCTTTCTAGGCAAGGTTATTCAGAGAGAATATTGTATTATATATGATTGATCCTTAAAATTCAGTCACACAGAGTTTGAGGTTAGAATTCTAATGAGCAATCATTCTAAATTTAAAAGAGGAAGGTTTCTTATTCATTGATGGCATGATTGTTTTGAGTCCCTAAACAATGCCCAGGACATCTGCTAAACGCACTTGTCTGAAATGTCTGGTGGAGACCCCCGGAGGCTGGGAGAACGCATGCTCCTGACCTCAGGTGGACCATACTGCAGTTCCCATGCAGCACTCACCCATCCCAAGCCACGTCATCCCCACATTTTAAGTAGTTGTTAAGTGAGATAGTGAGAAAAATCAAAAATAACATGTAATGAGACCAATAAAACGTTCAGCATAGAGCAGCCAGTACATTTTAAAACATTATTACCTATAATTCTAGGATAATTCATTTTATAAACTGGACTAGAATATACCAAGCTATCAGGTGGGGATGGGAACACTTCTGTGAATGTAAGATGGATTTCCTTGCATTGTCATGGAAGCTTGTTTCTTCTTTTTAAGCCCTAGGACACTGGCACCTTTAATTTCAGCATTAGCTGTATCCCCTCACTGAAGGCAAAAAGTGCATAAATGCTCTTGTGCCAACTTCAGCATTACTGAGAAATCCAGGCTCTTACATTCTAATAGCTCTACATCTTCTAATGGTTCCAAAGAAGGCCCAAGCTGGGGTCTGCCAGAACCTCCTTGAGTGGGGTTCCTACTCTGGAGCCAGGTGTCATGACCAAAGAGGGAAGATGGTGCTGTGTGCGAGGCTCACCCTTAGCAGGGCTGAGGTTGGCACTTCCAGAACCCTATGGGGAGTGATGGAAAGACATGGGTTCTCAATGAAAAGTACCAGGATGCCCTATTCTCTCCTGATCATGTGTGTCTGACAGGTGGTCTCTGGCACTGTGAATTGTTCTCCTCTATCCATACAACGCTGCATACGTCAGTGGATTATGCACCAGCAGATGAGCATTCTGAGAGTAACACACTCCTGAGAAGCAGCCTGCACATCCCGTGATTCTGCATTTGGTTTCACATGGATTCCCAGGGAGGTACTGGTTCAGAACATTCCTGAGAACATTAGCCCACCCATGGGGGGGAAAAGGCTATTTCTAACAGGAACCCATACCTTTATCTCATTATTAAATAGACTTTAGAATTTTTTTCTTTCCATCTGTGCCAAGTTTGAGTTTCCTTTGGCACACTGAAGGTGGTTTAATTGGTTGAAAGGGAAGGGAAGAACTGTTTATTTTTTCAAGTATTCCATTTTCACACGTGGGCTATTTGGTCACTTGGAACATTTTGTTTCCTGTTATGAGACAAGTCAAGTAGGATGCATGAATTTGAGCATTCAGTTGAAGTCATAAATGCCAGCTGAGTGGACAAGAAACCAAGCCCTCCTGTTTCAAAAGACAGCCAGAAAGTGTCCCAAGCAATGTTGACAGTAGGCTGGCATCACCGTCATCATCATTTCATGTTGAGGAGATACCAAGTTTTGCAAATTATTGATGTGGCGAGTGTGCAGTGGGCACTGTTGGTTTCCTGTGATTATTGATCCTTGTTTTTCTTTTCTTCCTGTGATCCATTTTGTTCCAGTATCCATGTTTTCTCAGGAAGACTTAGGAGTCACCCAGGAAATTTTCTGATATATGTAGCTCATTCAGCACAAACCAGTCCTCAAGGATATCTGAGCAGAAAGATGGAATAATCCAGATGCTGGGGGCCCTGATGATTCTGCATCTTTTTTAACCTCTGGACTTTACACTCAGTGATTTGATTATAGAAGTTTGTGTAAGCTAAAGTTTTCTTTTACTTGGAGCCCAAACCAACACAATTTGTCTTACCCTGTGAGAAACTGGCCTTTATAAAGGCCATGTTCAATAAAGAATGCTTTCTCTTTACCCACTCCAGGCACCAGAACCCAGAGTGCACTTTACAATTGGATCAACCCAAGAGTATCTGCCAGGAATACTTCTGGCTGCAAATAATGGAAAATATGACAAAAAGTTTCTGAAGCACTTGGGCATTTGTCACATGAAACAGAAAGTGCAGAGCCAGGAGGGGGGCTCCGCTACTCCAGCAGGATTCAGAGCTTTCCTATTTTTCCTTCCCATCAGCATCAATGTGTAGACTTCTCGCCTCCTGCTGGTTGTCTCACAGCTGCGGGGTGGCTTTTATGCCTCCAGATGTGGCACCTCATTTCAGGCAGGAAGAAGCAAGGGGAAACAGCAACACCCTGTTTCCCTGACAGCTTCGATTTATGTCTTATGGCCAGAAATGCATCATCATCACAGGGCATCCCCATGAGCATGGGAGTCTGGCAGAGCCAGTGTTCTTAGCTGAATGTGTTGCTTCTCTAACAAAATGGCATTTCCCTTCCTGGGAAGGAGGCAGGAGCTGTATTACCAGCCAGTAATGTCTGCCATGCTGGTTCCAATATTTATCTTTAGTACTTTAAAGGGCTAAGGAAGTTGAGACTTGATACAGAAAACAAGATTAGCTGGGAAGGATCAAGGTCATTCGGTGGAATTAACTGCTTTCAATCATGCAGGAGTAAAGAGGTCCAGACTACAACCAGGACAATAATAAAACCTTGCATGCTTTTGATCTAGAAGCAGCACTGCTCCCTTAGCAAAGTGAAGCTACAGGAAATGTTTCTGTTTGCATCTTCCCCATTCCTCGTCATTTTGGTTTTGCACCTTTACCAAGTTTCTCTAAGTCCCCAATGACACAATTGTTTCCCTTTAACAGAATTGATGGATACTTTATACTCTCCTTGAGATCAGTCATCCATCCATCCCTCCATCCATCCATCCATTTATTTATTCATTCGACCTAAGCTTTCTAAAATCAGTCAGAGGACAGTCTCATCAACAATACTTCTGAGCTTTAGCTTTGCTGGTGCCAAAGAGACTGCACAGGTCTATGTAAATGTCCCCTCAAAATGCCCTCAAATACTTTGCTTTTCTTTGCATCAGAGCTGTATGACCATTTGCTTTCTCTCCATCAGATCTATAGGACCACTTTCTGTCTCTCTGTTCTGAGTAAACTTTGATTCTCATTGCAAGAAAGGAAGGATTCGTAGTCTGCTCTGATTTTTGACAAGAACAACAAATCTCTCAGGATGCTCGAAAAGTCCTCTTGTACAGTTACCACTGACTCTAGGAAGACCTAGGAAGATGCCCAGTGCAGCACAATCAAGCCAGGGTTCTTGTCCTTCCCAAGGCCAGAAGCACCAGTGCTTGAACACAAGGTTTTTTCATTGAACCCCAAGTGGGTAAGTGATGTTTCTATTTATACACAGGGAAAAAACAAGACCAAGAAAAGTAAAGGCACAGTTTGGTTTTTCTCTCTTAGCTTAGGCAAGGAAATCTGGAGTCTCATCTTCGACAGTCCCAGTATTACACTTATTTTCCTAAGAAATAGAAGGGAAGATCTTCCCTGAACACGGAGGATTGATATTCTTCAAGGTGCTATGAGAGTGCATGGAAAGGCACAAGGAGGTGATGTCATAGTCAGCTTAGCTGCTAATATAAAGAACCAAAGTGTACATGGTCTGAGCAACAGACACTGATTTCTCATAGTCCCAGAGGCTGCAAGTCCCAGTCCATGGTGACAGCATGGTCAGTCTGTGGTGAGGGCTCCTTCCTCCCTTAGGCACACCATTTTCTCCATGTCCTCAGATGGCAAAGGTGGAGCTCTGGGCTCTCTTCTCCTTAGCACACTTATTGGGTTTCCTCATTTATGACTTAATCCAAACTTGTTACACCTATCTCTTAGCACCACATCTATCCTTTGAGAGTTAGGGCTTCAACATATGAATTTAGGGGGAGGCACAAACCTTTAGCCCATCATAAATTGCTGAGGGTGGATGAAAGGGTCATCTTAACAAGGAAGGAGCAGAGAAGAGATGGTTTGGTTATTTGTTGCTTTGGAATACCTATCCCAAAGTTAGAGGCTTAAAACAACCACCATTTATCCTATCTTGTGATTCTGAGGGGTTAACAGGGTTGACAATAGTCCCTCTCCAAGTAGCTTTCTTCTTGCAGTTGTAGGTTGGGTGTCTGGTCCCAAAGTGTCTAGATGCCATATGGCCCCTGTCACATGCTGGCTGACCCTCCAGTGTCTGTATGGGACTTCCTGTACAGAGCCAGAAATTGGACCTCCTCAGTGTAGGCTCCAGGCATAACACTGCAGAGGTTCAGGGCCTTCTCAGTGCATGGATTTAGAAACCCAGAAATAGCAGTTCCTTCCAATTCTACTGGCCAAAGCAGTCTTAGGCCAAATCCAGGTTATGAGGAAGGGAACATGTAAGCATATGTGAAAAATCTTAATGCTTAGGATGTCACAAGGGAGAGTCAAGGAAATACCGGACAGAACTCGCCAATTTCACAACTCAGCTTTTAGCCAGCACCCCAACGCTCCCAAAGCAGAGATATCAAGGAGACAATTCTGGTAACAGGGATCCGGGTTGTGAAAGAGGCTTGTGTATGATTTTGTAGTCAAAGCTTCAAGCCAGAGAGAACTTTAATAATACACATGTTTCCTCTCTGTGGCTCCACATATGCTTTTAATAATCCTTTTTCTTTTCTTTTTTCTTTTTCTTTTTGGCATTAAAACAAAACCTGCTAGGAAACATCTGAAAAAATTGTAGGGAAACAGCCTCATTCCTCTGGCCACGGAAGCCTTCATGACCACCTGTAGCAGCGTCTTATTTAAAGAAAATGTGTTGATTATTTTTAGCATAACTTAAGCCCCGGGAGACTAATGAGGTGTTAACAGTGTGTGTTAATTATGCGATTTTTGTTGTCTTCATTAAAGTTAAGATTCTCAATCCTATTTGCCACCTGAAATCCCAGCGGAGCTGCATCACTCTTCTGACCCCACGGTCTCTGAGTTTCTCGCAGTTCACACAATCACATAAACATATTTTCCTTCCCCTGCAGAGAATCAGATGAGTGTGGCTTATGCATTAGGAGACCTTGGATTCCCCCATTTTCATTATTTCCAATTTTAATCTCCACTATGCATTGTTGGATCTTACAGTAAGTTCAAGGTGCAGGAAGCTAGCGACATGAGCTCATTTTGGATCATTTAGAAGGGACTGTCCTTCACTTCAAAGAAAACTGCAAAAGAAGCGGAAAACCAGGAAGGAAAAACACAAAAAATCAGCTTCCATTGCTTTTCTCAAGCGTTTTAATTAACCACGGAATTGTGTTGCATACACACGACTCTGATTATTTTAAACTTCTGCAGTATACGCTATACCTCCATCCCGAGTAACAAAACCTCCCTTTAAGAATAACCTCTCCTCTGGAAGTGATAATCACCTATCCCAGACTCATTTGGAACAGCAATCAAGATCCTTTTCATGACTGTCTGCATTGCTGATGTTCTGGAGGGACTTTATTTGGCAGTGGTGTTCGGGGTCTTATTGCAAGTCCAGGAAGTAATGGAGTTCGAAATTTGAGCCAAGGATGTCTTAATGATGGCCTCATCAGGGTGTATGAAGTTGTAATGAAGACAGCAGGTGAACCTGACTGGCAAATAGCACATTATGAGTCTTCCTAGTAATTGGAGTTGTCTATAAATGAAACGGGCTGTCACATGAAGGAGTAGCCCCTTGTCAAAAAGCCAGGGACAACGAAGAGGGGGTTTCTGGTCAGGTGGGGCTTAGACTCAATCATTTGGGGGCTTTTTCCAACTTTCTTCTTCAGTCTGGGATTGTTCTAAATACACACACACACACACACACACACACCAGTGTTCTTAGCTTTGGCAATTTTTTAAAAAATTTTATTTAAAGAGAAAAAAACCCAAACAAAACAAAACAGAATAAAGGGTAGCAACAATACATAATTCCAAGGAAAAAAGGAAAAGAAAAACAACAACAACAAAAGAAAACCACTAAGAAATCATTACTTGACAAATTACATACTGACTTCTTGGAAATAGTTGTTCTAATTACAAAATTAAAACATGCAAAGTAGACATTGAAACAGTGAGACTGTTAACAGTTCTGCACCGTGATCTGACAAAAACAGCAATATGGTCATCCATCTTACACCCTCAAACATACATGCAATTATATCAAAAGGGTAAAATTAAACACAACAAAACAGAACAAAGCTGATCACAAGAAAGCAATGTAAGAGACAAAAATTTCAAAGCTAGACAATCAGAGATATTCACTCTCTATCATATTGACTCTTGTTTTCTTCCAAATAGTTGTCCATATTGTCACATACATGGAATTCACATGAAACAACATAGTATGAAACTGATTTGAACAGGACGAGGAAGGTGTTTCAGGTCTTCAAGATCAGACAATAGGGAAGCCAAGAATGGCTGACATCATGTCTTGTCATTCTCTTCAAAACAGCTGTCCATACTTTCATGTGTGTTGAACTTAAACAAAACAAAACAAGCTAAAATCACTTTGAACAAAGAATGATAGTTTTGCTGGATTTCACATCATGACATTACAAAATCAGCACTGGGTACTGTAGTGTCTCTTTTTTTCAATGTAGTTGTTCATTTCAACATGCATTACATAGTTGGTTCTCGTAAACTTTATAAGCTCTACACATGCATGAGTCTCTATATGTATATCTATCCTTTCTGTGTTAGAGGGAAAAACAATTCCTAGAAAAGCATGAAGCAAAAAGTCATATAAAACCACAATATAAGGTGATCTACAATGCCACTATCATGATGCCTCAGCAGTATATAACAACATTAATAAAAACAAAGCATTGGAGATATTATAAGACTTCAAAAGCAGGCAATAACAAACCAGAGTGGGTATCTTAGTGAATCTTGTCATCTTCAGTGTAGTTGCCTATATACTCTTAGACTTGATACTATCAATCATAACAGATTTGAATGAAATCAGTCAGTACAAAATAGCAATCTAACAAACCAGATTTAAATAAGATCAGTCATAATAAGACAGTATAAGTTATAAAGGGCTTCTGATTAAGTTGATAGGAAATTAAGGATGATTACCATAATATGTCTTCTTTATTTTGGGATAGCTGACCATGTCTTCAAGTCTAGTGTAAGTACACAAACTGAAACAGCATGTAATCCATCCAAGCAGAGTGATGAGAAAATGTAGATTTTAAATCTTGTTACCCCATTAACAATATCCTCTGCCTTCCTTTTTTAGACAATTCCTCCCCTTTCCCTCCCGTGGGGTGCACTGCTTATTTTGGGTCCCACTGCCTCCCTATATAGAGCATCTCAATGGACCCTATCTCCTGATCTACTCTGCCTGTGTTTCTGTTAGTATTTTGAGACCATCTGTACTAGAGATTACAGCCAATCTTCTCTGCCTCATTTCTGCTATTCTATTTTTCTGCCATTGGTTGTCTATGTTTCTCTTCCACTCCACAGTTTGCCCTGCTCACTGAGGACTCTCTGCCATTGTTCCTGAAATGCTCATATTCTTGTTCTCTCTCTCTCTCTAAAATGTCTTTCAGTATTATTTGTAGGGTTGGATTGATGGTCACAAATTCTCCAAGTTCCTCTTTGTCATGGAAGCATCTTGCTTCTCCATTAATTTCTAGATAGAGTTTTGCAGGATACATCAATCTGGGCTGGAGGTTGTTCTCCTTCAGGGCTTGAATTACTTCACTCCAAACTCTTCTTGACTTTATGGTCTGTGTCGAGAAGTCTGCCATGATTTTGATGGGTTTTCCTTTATAGGTGATCTGTTTTTTTTCTCTGATGGCTTTTAATATTCTGTTCTTATATTGAATTTCTGGGATCTTGATTATTATGTGTCTGGGTGTAGGCCTGTTTTGGTTGTAGGTGGCTAGAGTTCTGTATGCTTCATACATCTGTATATCATTTCCTTTTTCTATGTTTGGGAAGTTTTCCTTAATGATTCCTGTGAATAGCCTTTGCAGTTCCTCTGTTTTGACTCCTGCTTCTTTATTCACATGCTTTATTCTTAAGTTATAGATCCTCTTGTCGTCCTGTAGCCTTTGTATTGTTACTGCCTGCTCCCTTGTTATTTTTAAGAGATCTCCCCTTTCATGATCACACATTGCAATCCTGTGTTCAATTTTTGATAGTCTATCTTTGGTTTCTTTCAGGCAGTTTTGCCAACTTTCTATGGAGTCTTTAGTTTGCTGGTAATCTCTTTGAATCTGCTTCTAGAATTCTAGATTTTCTAGAATCTAGATTTTCTAGATTTTCTTTCTATTCTTCATTGAACATTTCTCTCCTTTTGTGTTCCTCATTCTTCTGTCTGTGTCTTCTTGAGAGGTGCCCAGCCTTTCTTTTATTAATCTATTTATCTCTTGTTTAACTTGAATTAATATTACAGTTTTGATCTCGTTTACGAGGTCCTGAAGATATCTTTTTGTGTCCGCTGATGCTGTGTTTAATGTTGCATGTTTGCTGCCCTCAACCTCTTTTGTATTTACCTCTCCTCTATCAATATTCTCAGGGTTGGGGGCTGGGGGCTTGTTCTTATTTCTTTCTTTCCTCATGCTTTTGGTTCCTTCCATACAAGTGTGTAGTGTAATTTCCAGCCCCTTTTCTTGTTGCTTAGAGTTCTTCTGGAGCATTCAGGCTAGGGACTTCTGCCCTCTGCAGTCCACTATCAGAGAGTTAAGTGCAAGCAAGGGCAGTGTATGCTGGCTCCTCCCCTCCGGGCCAGTCAACCTTCGCTGGCCTTCACTGTGTCAGTGTGCGCCTCGCTCAGGGAATTGATTTGTGACGACCCACTGGGTCCTGGCCAGGGACGCGGCCTAGTCCAAGCAGATCCCACCAATCTACTCCACGAGGGGAGCAACCAACTGAAGCCACTTTCTTACAGATTTAGGGCCGTCCTGCCCAGCTTCAAGGTGTCGTCCAGTTGGTTGCCCCTTTCCTGTGGGTGGGTCCTTGTTCCCATCACTCACCAAGTGTTGATGCTGGTCCCTGAGAACTGCTGGGCTCCCTGACCTCTGACCTCAGTGCAGCTGCAGTGTGAATTCACGGTGCCTCTGGGTGGGTTGCGTGCAGGGCTGGTTCCGGGCGAGACACGCGCAGGCCTGTTCAGCTCCATGCTCGGGGCCACTCAATCCAGTCTCATTGGCACAGGTTTGGTCACTCAGGTTGATCTCGGGCACGAATTCAGGCGGCTCAGTGAGAGTGCCTTGCTCGCCAATCTGAGCTTCTCTAACAGTAGCCCTGGAACCCCATATTTGAGTAGTTTCTTTTACTTCAGTTTCTTCCTGGGTTGAGAGAATCCATCTCCCTCTGTTTGAGTCTCTCCAGGGTGTTCTATTCTGGCATTTGAGCTGTCTCTCTCAGAGAGGCTCCATATCCTGCTACCTACTGATCTGCCATCTTTTCCCATCCCCCAGCTTTGGTAATTTTTAAGGTGGGTTCCAAGATGGAGTGTGATAGAGTGCTAAGTTAGGCAGACTTGGGTTCAAATCCCTGCTCAGACATTTGCCAGTACCATGGAATAAAAAATGCATTGCTTGAGGGGCCAAGGATTTAGCTCAGTGGCATAAGCACCTGTCTGGAAAGCACAAGGTCATGAATTTGATCCCCAGAACCAAACACAAAAAACAACAACAACCAAAAACCCCTCCACCATAAGCAAAAAATACATTGCTTGAGTCTCTATGCTGGCATCAATGAGGATTAAAATA
This sequence comes from Dolichotis patagonum, assembly GCA_004027295.1. Lineage (NCBI taxonomy): Eukaryota > Metazoa > Chordata > Mammalia > Rodentia > Caviidae > Dolichotis > Dolichotis patagonum. Next base: position 58,465 of record PVJX010002345.1, read on the forward strand.
TATTGCTTTGGGGTGTTGTTAAGAGTTAGAAATAATGCACTTAAAATATGAGGCCCAAGGAAGCACTCAATAAATCACAGCTCTGGTGACCCTTAGAGTCTAATTCTTTTGCCTTTTTTATTCACTCTCCACTTCAGTGATATAGACCTGGTCATAAAACCAGGAGAAACGGAGGGCTCCCAAGACACAGGGGCAGTGAGCTGGTGCTGGGCCAGCTGAGCAGAAAGCACGCTGATCATGTCACCCCAGTCACCAAGTAGAGCTCCTAAGCAGGGGGAATCCCAAAGCATCATTGCTTTCCAGGAAAGGACATTTGCTTTGCTGAGCACCCACAATGTTTGGGGCACATGCACATGTTGTCTTAATTCCTTATACTGTGTCACACCAACTCTGAGAAACTGAGGCTCAGAGAGGATGTGTGCCTAATCCAATGACATGTGGTTATGCCCTGGATCTACCTCACTCACCAAGTCCCCCCAGCATCTGCATCATCCTCCTTCCTCTAGCTAGTCAGTCGGGTGTCCAGTTGCCCTAAAAAGATAGTCCTACTTGTTATGGCTTGTATCTAGATGTCCTCCCAAAACCTCAAGTGCTTATAGGTACAGCTTTTGGCAGGTGTGGATTATAAGTATGTGATGCTGGATTAGGATGTATGAATATGGATTAGGGGTGTGATAACTAAATTAGTCCACTAGTGGGTTTAAAATAGTTTTGGGTGTGGATAATGGATATGCTCACCCTTGTGTGATACCAACCAACCAGTCTGAATGGGATAGAAGGGAAAGGAAGGCTTTATGTTACTGCTTTCTGCCTGCACTGGCATGAACTGTTTCTCTTCTGCTATGGCCTTATACCATGCCACACTGCCTTAGAGCCATCTGATTATGGATGGAAACCTCTTCAAACTGTAAACAAAAACAAATATTTCTTTAACTTGTGAATGTCGGTATTTTCTCCCAGCAACAAAAAGATAACTAAGATATACCTGATCAGATAAGGTGATGGTCAACCAGAAGAGACCTGGGAAGTTAATATTTAGAGAATTAAGATAGAGTCTTCACTTGCAGATTCTAAGTTAATTGTAATTTGCCACTAACTCATTCTTTATATATCTCCCCTGGAGCTTCACAGAGGGGATGGATGTGTCTGTAAAGCCCTTCTTGTTCAAAATTGTAAAGGTATGGGGGCATGCAATGAAAATGACTTCATTGCATGCCTCTGTGCCCTCTGCTTCTTAGAGACTCAGATCTCGTCTCTAGGGCCAGTTCACTAGTTTCTGTGTATAGTGTGCCAGAGGCTTGGGGTTTGGTTTTTATAATTGAGGCAAAATTTATACAACATATAATTCACCATTGTAAAGGGTACAATTCAGCGACATTAGGTATACTCACAGTGTTGTATGGCAACCACTTCTTTCTGGTGTGAAGACTTTCATCACTCTAGTAAGCCACACGCTTACACACACACACACACACACACACACTACCTATTAAATAATAAGTAATATTAAATAATAATTCCTTATTGCTTCCTCCTCCCTTCCCTGGTAACCACTAATCCGTTTTCTGTCACAATATATTTGTCTATCGTTAATATATTACATAAAAGGAAATGTATAATATGTGATCTTTCATAATGTTTTTGAAGTTCATCTAAGGGCAGCATTCAAAATGCTGCTTTCCTTTTTATTAATATATTTTTAATTAACACAAAGTAATGGTACATATGTACAGGGTACACTGCTTTATTCAGTATATGAATCCAGTGTGTACCAGTCAGATCAGTGTAACTGACATATTAAATACATGTCATTTCTTTCTGTTGAGAACATTGAAATTTCTTCCTACAATCTATTTTGCAATACTCAATTAATTGCTGCCTACCATGTTTATTCTACTGTGCTGTGGAACACTAGAAGTTATTCCTCTTATCCAATTGCACCCCTGTACCTGTTAGCCATTCTCTGTACAACCCTGCCTCCTCCACACCCTCTCCAGGCTCTGTTAATCACTATTTGATTCTCCACTTCTTTGAGGTAAACTATAGCTTCCATATGTAAGTAAGAACATGCAGTAATTATCACTCTGTGCCTGAATCATTTCACCTTACACTTCATCTCTTTATGTAGCTTCATATCTTTATTCTATTGTATTAAACATTGCTATTTGTTTACTCCTTCTTCTATGATGAACATTTAAGTTATTTCTTTCATTAGCTGTTATGTATAATGCTGCAGTAAACATCTATGTACAAGTTTCTGTATGAATGCATGTTTTCACTTCCCATGAGTGTGTATACATCTACAGTGACATCTCTGAGTTGTGTAATAATTTCATGTTTAAATTTTGAAGAATCCAGATTTGGGCCTATTTTTGTTTTGCTTTTGTTTTTCTCTTTGTTCTTGTTTTGCAGTGCCAAAAATCTAACCGGAGCCTCACACATACTAAGCAAATATTCTACCACTGAGCTACACCACCAGCTCCCAGAGGTTTTTGGATAGAGATACTTTTATCTGTTTTTGCACATTTCTTAACCTACTGTGCTGCTGTGCTGTACCATTCAGCTGATGATGGGCCTGAGACTTTTCACTGATGGGCTGGTAAATGCTTGACAACTTGCTCCCTCAAGGTAGCGAGAGCCCTGATTCGGAGCAGTTACAGATTTCCATGGATAAGTCCCGCCATGGCCAGTGTCAAGCTACATAAGGCCACTGACTGCGATGTTGGGAAGAAATGCTGACAATCTGTCCTCAGGAACTGGTCCAAACCAGCTCTAGCGTATTCCTGGATACTCCACAGCAGAGCGGGAAAAGCTGCCTCCTTCATTTTTATGGATGTGTGTCATACCATTTTAAGCTGTACTATAGTTCTTTAACTTGTCCCTGATGTCTGATGCTTCAGTCATATCCAGTCCTTTTCTTCACAAACTAGCTTTAAGTAGATAACCTCATGTGCGCATGCCATCTTGCTCATGGATAAGAGCAGTAGTAGACAAGTTCTGTGGCTTCATAAGGGTCACCATGGGAAGAGGGTCTTAAAGGACAACTTATTACTTTCTTGGGCCATTATGGCTGTTAGAAAGAATTCTACGCAAAGCAATGATCTGTTTCTACCCTTCGTTGTGAGCAAAATGGATGCGAATTAACTAGCCATTTGCCGTACCAAAGAAATGTTGCAGAATGTTGAAGTTAAAAACCTGTTTTTATTCCTGCAGACTGGAATGTATCGAGAGGCTTATACAGGAGAGATTCCCAGCAGAGGGATCCAGCAGCCTGGTTAGGAAGTAGGATAAGGACTGTTGGCATAGTTCTTTGCAGGTTCTTTTCCCCAAGAGACTGTGACAGAGTTTCTCAGCTGTGACTGTACCGCAGAACTATCTTGGAAACTTTTAAAATCTTGTACTGAGGCCACAGTAAAGACTCACTAACCAGGCTATCTGGAATTAGGGCTGTGGTATCTGTATTTTTTAATGCCCCACACTGATTCCACTGTTCAACTGAGATTGAAAAAAGTATATGAAGAGGAAATCAAAGTGGGGAAATTGGGAGCATGTTAGTCAGGCTTCTTTAGAGTAATAAAACCAATGGGATATGATTGGATAGATGATAGATAAATAGATCAGATAGATAATGTACTTATTTTAAGGAATGGTGTTTTGGAACAACTGGATCTTAGCCTGTAGCCACTCCATATCTTTTGGACTATCATTCAGATCGAAAGGCTGTCAAACCCAGGGCAGTGTCTTATACCTGCAATCCCAGCACTCTGGAAGGCTGAGGCAGCAAGAACGCAAGTTCCAGCCAAGCCCAGGTGACTTAGAGAGACATTGTCACAAAAGAAAATAAGAAAGAGAGAAAAAAGAAACAAAGAAAGAGAAAAGAAAAAAGGAAATAGAAAGAGAAAGGGAGAAAGAGAAAGAGAGAAAGAAAGAAAGAAAGAAAGAAAGAAAGAAAGAAAGAAAGAAAGAAAGAAAGACTGGGTTTTAGCCAAGACCCTGGAATCAATATTCAGTATATGTATATTGCCCTTAACTGCTATTCCCTCTCTGCCTTCAGGGAAGTCAGAGAAGTCAATCTTTCTTATTTTTTCTTTCCTTCTTGTTTTTTCTTTCTTTCTTTCTTTCTTTCTTTCTTTCTTTCTTCTCTTTCTCTCTCTCTCTCTTTCTCTCTTCTTTTTTCAATTTTTACTTTTTAGTTTTTATTAGTACATATTTGCAGTATATATAACTACATTCCTTATGGGAGTTGCTACCGGTATATAATATATTTTAATTCTTTTTTTTATCCCCTTTCCCTCCTCTCTTCCTCTTTCCACCCATCTCTTGAGCCCCTTCTCTTTCACAAAAGATCTCCCTATTTCCTATTATCTATCTTTTATTTTGCTCTTTAAGTATAACCTTGTTTTCTATTAACATGATATTTAAGCTTGTGTGCCTGATTTATTTCACTTAGTATTACAGTCTCGAGGTGCATTTGTTTTCTTACAAATGACTCACGTGTGTTCTTTTTTATGGCAGAGTAGTATTCCACTGTGTATAACCACCCTATTTTCTTTATCCATTCATCTGTTAATGAACATAAAGGCTATTTCCAAGAGTTAGCTCGTATGAATTGTCTTACTATACACCTGGATAAGTAAGTATCACTCTAACATGATGTCTGTATCTCTCTCAGAAAGATAACTAGAAGGGGAATAACTGGGCTGAATGGAATTTCTACTTTTAGTTTTTTTGAGGAATCTCCATCCTAATTTCCATACTGGCTGTACCAGTTTAGATTCCCACCAACAATGCAGGAGCATTTCTTTCTCCCCCTAAGCCTCACCAGAATTTGTTGTTTGATTTCTTAATGATAGCCATTGTTTCTGGAATAAGATGAAATTTCAGTGTTGTTTTAATTTGCATTTCTCTAATAAACAGAGATGTTAAACATTTTTCATTTATTCATCTTACTTTTCATTTATTTATCCTACAAGAAGTACAAATCTTCTGTTCATTTCAGTTGCCCATTTTTAATTAGGTCTTTTCTTTTGGGACAGGTCTAATTTTTTAAGTTCTTTATATATTCTAGATATGAGTTCTCTGTGGAATAGTTAGCAGAAGTCTTCCCCATTCTTTTGGTTGTCTTTTTACTTGTTGGTTATTTCCTTTGCTGTGCAGAAGTATTCTAATTTGAGATGATTCCACCTGGTGATTCTTGGTGTTATCTCTTGTGCAACTGGGGTTCTGTCTAGAAAGTCCCTGCCTACAGCTGTGTCTTCAAGAATTTTACCTAGTTTCTCTTCCTGAAGACTAAGCATTTCTGTTTCAGCACTTAGCTCTTTAATTCATTTTGATGTTAGTTTAATACATGGTGAAATATATAGGTCTAGATTTGATCATCTGCATGTGGATAACGAGTTCTTCCAGCACTATTTATTAAAGAAATTGTCTTTCTTCCAGGGTACATTTATGGCTCTTTTGTCAACAATCAGGTAGCTGAATGTGGCTGGGCTTATTTCTGCATTTTCTATTCTGTTCCACTGATCCACGAGTCTTGTTTTTGTTTAAATTACCATGCTGTTCTTATCACTGTAGCTTTGTAATATCACTTGAAATCCAGGATTGTAATACCCTCTGTTTTGCTCTCAATATAAGGAGGTCAGACTTTTGTTCCATCCATTCTGCTGATCAGATTCACCTCTGGTGTGATGGGAGGCAGCCTGCGGTATTCAAAGCTCACTGATCCAAATGTTAATCTCACCTCGAAACATCTCACAGCAACATTCAGGAAAGTGTTTGACCATACATCTGGGCACTGTGGCCCACCCAAAGTTTACACATAAAATTAATAGTCACAATTTAGCAGGTGTTTGAGTGTACTCAAAAACTTCATCACTAGGGTGGTAAAGACAGGAATACAAAGGTTACTGAAAATTATATTTCTCTTGTTTGATTATGAATAGATTTTCTCTGAAATTTTTTGGGTTTTTTTCCCCTCAGAGGGACCATTTGCCTGTCTTTTATAAGCCCTATACCCAGAGCCCACAGATTTTATTAAAATTAAAGATTATGAGAAGATAAAGTGTTTTTTATTTCTCTCACCTCTGAATTGAATGTTTTTATTAGAAGATTATCAACTTTTTTTGTCAGTAGCAGTGAATGTTGTCAGTTATACAAGGAAACTCACTAGAGTGGATATGAGAAGGCTGGTATAAGTCACAAATAAAGTCCTTTAAGAAAAGCTAATTCCTTCTGTTCTCTTGAAGAAACCTCAGTATCAAAACTTAGAACTCCAAAGGATTGATGACGAGAGTTTTATTGATCTCAACAGGAAGGAAGACGTACTGGGAAAATCAAGGACAACCTAATTACCCTTCTCTTCATTATAAAAGAGCTCTTTTAAAATGACTTTCCATGTCACTAGGAATAGGATTTACTTTCTTCCATAAGTGATTGGAAGTTTAATTTAGAATCCAGTTTTTCTAAGCAGCTAGCCATCATACTGGCTGAACTTTGTGAAAATCACAAGTCACAGATGCGGATTCAGAGGTGCATTTCAGTATGCACTTGAACTCTCCAGCTCAGTGGGAAGACCCAGGCCATGAGAATTCAGCTGAGCCTCTCACTGTGGTCACACCTATGTGATGCTCTGATTCCCAAGGGCTCTTGTGTTCTGCCAAGAGCCACTTGTAACCTCTGGAACCAGCTAACTGGTAAGGCAGAAGCTGCTGTGAGTCAGCAGGAAACTGAGTCAGCCACACTGATTTGGAGTAGGAAGGTGTGGGCTCAGCTTGTGGGCACCCTGAGTAGGTGTCATGGAAATAGTTCCATTTTGCAAGCTACAAATCGACTAGAATTCATGCAGGCCCAGAAGCAGAATAGGTACAGTTAAAAATAAGCAAAGCTTTTTATTTTTAGGCAAGGCAGATCACAGCCCTAAAACAGGCATTGATTCGTGGAGACCTGGCTGGTTTTGGAGACTCAAGGGGAAGGGGTAGCTGTATGGGCTGGCCCCCACTGGCTTCTCTGTTTATGCAGAGGGTGAATGCGAAGAGCCATAGAGCGTAGCTGGGGGCCTGGACTGAAGCAGGGTTCCTCCACTGTCTAGGTCCCAACTCAAGTGCAAGGACCCCAAAGTTCTGTCATGAATGACTTGGGGCGTTTGTAGGTGCAGTGTGTGCTGGAGGGACAGGCATGCCTCAGCACCCAGCTGCTCTGGTTGACAATGGAATACTTCCATACTACTTGGCAAATAGGCGTAGACCCAATCCTGCTGTTTGCCCTCCCACCACCAGCTAGCCAGCCCTATCTGGAATCCCACAAATTTCCCCAGTATCTAGAAACTAAAATGTTAATTCTCGGCACAGTAGGGCAGCCTGAAGACATGTCTGTCTGTTTTTTAAGGACCCCAAGTAACAAAATCCAGAACTCAGAAATATGATGAGGGAGAGTTGTACAGGACTGAATAAAAAGGAATGCATGGCTTGTTGGGAAAATGATAGACAACCAATTATTCTTTCTTTCCTATATAAAAGACTTTGGAGATTTTCTGGGTCACCACCAGTGGGATTTACTTTCTTTCATAAATGATGGTAAGCTTTATAACCAGGGCCAGCTACATCCCTTGGGGCTGGTCTTACAATCCCATAGTGACTATATACAGTGGGTGTAGACACCTGTGTGTTCCATCAGTGAAGGTGTTGAGTTAGTTACCCATGGCTTTACCCACATAGTTAGCAAGGAATAGTCCCCCCATTCATCTAGCATTTCCCCCTCTTTCTGTCCTTTAGGTGCCTTCTTTCAAACACTCAGGCATAAACACTCAGATTCTGCCACTCAGTCCTCTTCCTCTCACTACCATATAGTGTCTCTGTGACACATGACTCCTTGCTAATGGCTTCATTGTCACTCTCAATCTGACTTCTCTCTTAGTGTCCACTTCATCCCAAATGTGAGGAAGTCCATCTATTTATGTCCTCCAATGCACTAGAGATAAGGATGTCACTTGCAATGAGACCAATCCTAGGCATGGGAATAATAACAGAAAAGTAGACAGAAAATAGCTCCTAGCTCTCATGGGCATAGACCTGTGCTCATATTCATTACAGGACAGTTTCCCAGACTTGCACACTAATAGGCACTTTGGAGAAGGTCTGAGCTTCCTTCAACCCCAGGTGTTCCTACAACTTACAGCCTAAGTTAAACTGATTCCTTCAAATTCCACAGCAAGGAAGAAGTGCTTTCCTACCCAGATTTAAGGCCTGAGAACAGGCTCATGAAGATGAAGTCACACTTAACTCAAGCAGCCCTGCTTCCAGGGTTCAAATCTTCTCAAAAGGAGTCAGACCAGGTACAAACTAGATGATCCTTGAACCTCACCTGCCATGAGAGGGCTACATTGTTATCATCATTACACAGAAGAGAAACTGAGACCCAGAAAGGTCAATGGCTCAAAGAAGTTCAGATAACCTACAGAGCTTCCAAGATCTCGTACCTGGGTGATGACACAGGAGTTCAAGACTTCATCCAGGACACAAAGCAATTTTCTCAGAGGCTCATGGAGGTCCTTAAAAAATCTTCCATCATGGACACATTGCAAATGTGCAGAAGGCATGTGGATCTTGTGAGTTAAACACGAAGTTAAGCTTGAAGAACCTTGGTGGCTTTACGAAGCAGAAGCCAATGATAAGAAGCCTTGAGAAGAGCACATTAGCACAAACCTTTTGCAATTCCCCATTTAACTTCTTCACTGTCTTATCTGCAGTACATGCACAGGATATGTCAATCCCAGCTAATGCTCTGTTGCTCTCTTTCCACAGCCATCATTTCTATGCAGTTGCTTAAAATCAGCAAACACAGGTACGATGACCACACACAGCTCTGCGTTTCCACAAGAACTTGACCTTCCACATTCTCTGCTTTCTTACTGGGCTTCCTTCCATCATGGTGAATCTCCATTTTGGCTAAGGATCATTTTCTCTGTTGGGTCATCAGAGTCATCATTGCCAGGTCTTTCTGCCTTTTCCCTTTTAAACCTAACCATTTGTGCTCCCTTTAGAAGCACATAGACTAAAACTGGAATGACAGAGAAGATTTATAGGGTCCCTCCCCAAGGATGACACACAAATACATGAATCATTCCATATTTTTAAGTATCTGTGGAAAAAAATTGATTAAGAGAAATCTAACCATGAGTTGGGTCAATAAATCAGTCTGGATAATCTCCGGTTCTCCACATAGGTGAGAAGCTGTCCATAGGTTGGAAATTCCTTGAGGACAGGAACCCTGTCCTAAGCATCTTTGGCTTTTCCTCCACCCTTGGACTTACTATGTCTATACAGGAATTTTCTTCTCATCCACTGCAGGTCCATCCCTCATCAGCGCTCTCATTCCCACTCGTCTCTGCTATGCCCTTCTCATCCAAAAAACAGCTCTTCATTTTCTCAAATGTCACCTAAGTTTTCTTTTCAACATTTTCCTCATTGGGAAAAATTACACATGTTTTCTTTTCACATTTTTTCCTGGGTCCTCACAGGAGACAATTTCATATGGTGGCACAGGTGCTAGGCTGCACACCATTAAGGCCACATAGTCTTGGGTGTGAAGGTTTGGGATGTGGCCATCTCTGGGGACCCTCATTCTGTTTACCGTGGACAGGGAACATCACATGACATAGACCATCTTTACCAGAAAGTAAAGAAATGCTCCATAAATGAAACAAGAGCATCAACGGAGCACCAGGGCCCAGTCTAGGGCCTTGTCTTGTCAGCTCGGGGTGCCACAGCAAAGTACCAAGGGCTGGATGACTTGAACACCACAAAGTTATCTCAACACAGCACTGGAAGATAGAAATCCCAGATCAAGGTATGAGGAGGTCTGACTGTCCCTAAGGCCTCTCTCCTCAGCTTGCAGATGGCTGCCTTTTCTCAGTGTCCTCATATGGCCTTTCCTCTGTGGCGTAACACAGTGGTGGAGACAAAGAGAGAGATGACTGGTGTCTCAGCTGTTGACAGGAAGTAAGATTTATTGGTGAGCTTCACTAAGGAGGGGTAGAAGAGCAAGGCCTTCCTGAGTGCAAGGTCTACCACTCACCCAGGGGACCACGATTAAGGGATGTGTGTGACCCCACAGTCGTTTGTCGCGATGTCACCACGTCTTCACACCCACCCATGTTAAGCTTGGAAAAGCCCCACTGCCTTGATGTGGATTGTCTGCACTTGGAATTTGAATGTGGCCCCATGGGGGTCTCAATCACATGCTCTGTTCTGCACTTTGAGGTGCAGAACGTGATCACTTGGTCAACGTGAACCCAGTCCACTATGCCCTGGGGCTTCCAAAGGTGCTGCTTTCCTGTGTGAAGCCTAGATTGGGGACAACAGAGATCAAAGGCATGAACTCCCACTGGGAAAGCAGCCTCTAAGGTCCCTCAGCACAGCCCATACGAGTAACAGGCTGCATTCACTGCCATTAGCCTCTGTGCATGAGACCTCTGCAAGGCAGGGAGCCCGACTGGACTGACTGGCTGCAGTCTCCGTCTTCTTGTAAGGACCCCAGTGATATTGAATTAGCATTTCAGCCTCATAACTTCATGTAATCTCAACGACCTCCATAAAGGCTGTATCTGAAAATACAGTCACGCTGCAGGGAGGATTTCAATCCATGATTCCGGGAGTGGTGCAGGGCTGAGACACAGTTCAGTCTATCATAGGCCTCCTATCTGTAATGTGGCACAAGTCTTGCTGTGTGAGCAGGTCAATAAACCTCTCTGGATATCAGAGTGTGGAAGATGAATGTGGTGTGACTCTACAGTGCTTGGGAGACTGAACGTACATCCATTCTGTCCTGACAGATGTATACTACTGTTCAGTGTCACCATTTGGCAAATTTTCTTGTTATTTGTTTCATGGGGCAAAAAAAACTGGATACAGTCAAGGATGCAAACCTACTTTGGAGGTCTTGCCCCTCTAAGTCTGTAGGTAACACTGTGGGCTTTAACTTGGGACCGAATGGGACAGTCCTGGAAGTGTCATGCTAAATCCCTGAGACCACAGTTCAATCTGTCCCCACTACATCCAGGTCCACTTCCATGACCAGTGAGTCATACCATCAATGCCCTGTCTTACCCCAAACTTGCTTTAAAACTAGTCTCACAGACACCCTCAAGATAAACTAGGAGGAAAAATGGAGCAGAGGTGGTAATGCAAAAACATAGAATCACTTGTTTTCTATTATAAAATAAGTGGAGAAAATCATTCTTAATAACAAGATAGTTATAAAAATTTGCACTGATTCCTTCTATATGTCCATTCCTATGAATCACTTCAATCACAGTATACCTGCAATTCTACATTGTGCTTTTGCATTTAATCTTAGATTCTTAAGATATTATGTGGCAATTTTAAAACATACCTGTACATTCTGTCACTTCACTCATCAAAAGGTGGTATCTGTGTGCCATCCACACGAATCTGGGATGTGTTAGTGACTACTTTCTAAACCACAGGCATGCAACAGAAGTGATGTTATCATAAAAGACCATCAGCTTCTACCTGGTTCTTCTGGACTGTCAGCTCCAGGGGAACCAGCACTCCATAAGATAGTCAAGCATCCTGATACTTTAGTGTGGAGGGTCCCCAGGTGGGCAGTGACACATAGCCCAGCCCAGCTCATAGCTGGCAGCCAGTATTGATGGCTGACTACAGGAATGAGCCATCTTGCTCATCCAGTCCTGTCAGGTCATCAGATAGTTGCAGCCCCAGCTGACATCTTGCTGAAATTGCATGAGTAACCTCAAATGAGAATCAGCTGAGCCCTTTCCAAATTTCTGATGCTCAAAATTACCATCAAAATAAAATGGTGGTTTGCAGCCACAGCATTCTGAAGAAATTTTCCATGTAGCAGTGGTAACCACGATGAATTTTGCTACCTGCAAATGGGGGTTACTATAATAAAACCTCAAAGACACAGCACTGGCTGTGAGATTGGGCAGCAGGAAAAGGCTGGAAAGGTCTTGGATCTGTTAGCTGAAACTTAATGGGGCCTTGAGAAGGATACCAGTGGCTGTGGGGTTTTTGAGTAAAGCGAGCAAAGTTAAAGAAGTTACAAGAAATTAAAGGAAAGAAGATGTTTGCTGTTTAGTGAAGGGAAATTTACCATAACAATCACCCACAGTACTGTAGAAGGTAGTATACCAAATGACAGAACCAAGAAAATTTCCAGGCAGAGTGTTTAAATTGCCACATGGCCTCTTCTAGCTGCCTATAATAAAAAGAGAGCAGAGAGATACAAACAAATAAGTTAAAAAAATGCCAGGTATTCCCATTTTCAGTTGGAATTTGGAAGACATATAAAGCAATAGGAGATCATTTTCAGCCAGTAAAGGATCCTAAAAGTAAGATAGGACCCTAAGGAAAAAATCAAATCCAGGAGAGATTTGGCTCCTGGATTCAGTCCATAGTCTCCAAGCTCCAAGGCAGAAACTGGGTGGCAGAGGGGATGGGGGTTTGGGGGGGTGCCAGACCCACAGAAGCCAGGAAGCAGAGAGAAGGGAGGAATTAGCAACAAGAGTACACCCTCCAGTCTTCACCTCCTGACAGCAAGTTGGCCAAACACCATCCAGGATTCAATCATTGTCCAAATGCATGAGGGTTTGGGGGCCATTTTAGAGTAAGACTGCAACAGTAGCAGTTCATTCTCCTCAAATAATAGACCTTCTAGGCTTCGAAGAGGAATTCCCTCAGAAGTCTTAAAGAGGTGAAGACAGGGAAGGATTTGTATCAAAGATTCTTTACGATTTTTGTCTAATGAAAGGAACTCTAATAAGAACCATACAAATTGTCACAAAATTGAAAAGACTCTTATAGGCAGAAGGAACACTATCTCAGGCCAAAACAAGCAAAAAGACATGCAAGATGCAAAGAAAGGTTTGGATCCACAACTTTCTGCCAGAAGAAAGCAGGGTGAGAAATCTACCTGGTCGTACTCATGGATTATTTATTATTTTAAAAAAGGATGACTCTGAAGGAACAAGCCCAAATGGGGGACCCAAGGACTATAGGGAGCAATTCCTAAAGAAGAGTATTGGGTCATAATCAAGAATTGGTAGCACCTGTCCAGCTAGATTTCTAATTCCTATGGACCAACAACTGCTATGTGCTTTCATCGTTTACTCTTTCATAATTATTCACCTCTTGAGCTCTTTGGTCCTGGAGTCTCCAGACACATGATGAGACTTCCCTTCACACCTAGGCTTGATTGAGATGATGACATCCTTAATCTCAAGTCTGAGTCCATGGGAGGTCCTTCTAAAGGTGAAGGAATTTTGCATGTGGGAGGAATGCAAAGAAGACTATAGAGGTTTTAAAGCAGGTCCTTAATTCCTCTGGCAGTCTTCCCATTGATGGATGGAGTCTGTCCTCCCCTTGAGCTGGGGCCAGCCTTAGCAATCCACTTGGAATCAGAAGAATGCAGCAGAATGAGACCTCATGACTTTCAACACCAGATCAGAAAACACTATGAGGTTACCACCCGGTGCTCTTGGAACATCAGCTCTGGAGAAAGCAGAGTTGTGTAAAAAGTTGATCACCCTGAGACTACCATGCTGGAGGCGCTGAGTGTGGGTGCTCTAGTCTACATCCCAGCTAAGCTTCCAGGTAACCACCACACCAATTGCCTGTCACATAAACAATCCTTGGACAGCAAGCCCAGTCACGCCATGAGGAGATTGCAATGCCTGCAGAGATCCAAATGCAATACATGACAGATGCCAGGTAAGGACCTTGAGTCTTTGTGAGATCCTGACCCATAAAACTTTGAGCAAGACAAAGTGCTTTAGGCAGCTGTTTTATGCACCAATTGTGACTAGAACATGTTGCTACACAGTCCTCATAAATATCCTTCAATTACTATGGCTGCTTTCTGAGGGTTTTGGTTTTTCTCTAATGCAGGTAATAAAAACAATCACCTTCCTCATTTTCCTTCTTTTGGATTATTTCCTTAGAATAAATTTCCAAAAGAAGAATAACCAAGTGAAAGAGCATGAACAGTTTTATAACTTCTAATCCACACTGCCAAATGACTTCCCTAAAAGACTGTGCCCATTTGCCACTAACAACTTATGGGTATTGCAGTTTTATTACAACTTCACCAGCTTTGAGTGTTGTGATTTCCAATCATATTTAAAAGCATCACAAATTCAAAAGCTGTTCTTGTGTATCTTATTGTAAAATTCTATTATCCTAGGCTTAGGAGGGAATCTATACTAGTTGTAGCTAGAGCCCTCTTCTGCTCAGTCTAACTCTGCCTTTTTTAAAAAAAAATGTAGTCAATATTTTTCTTTTTCTCTTCCCACAAAAAACTTTTTATTGTATTCCCAGCCCCATTCTGGAAAATTGGTCAAGAAGAATGTTAACAACCTGGGATATATCTAGCTGTCTACATCATTTCCATGTCTTTCCTAAACCTGAACTCTACTGGCTTTCTGGTCTACCTCCAGCCCCCATGGAGTTATCACTGATTGAAAGTGTACGTACCATGAGGTATGTATATATCTCATCCATTCTCTCAACTACCTTGAAAGGTATAGTTTATTCCCCATTTCCAGATGAAGGTACTAGGTCTCAGAGACATTAATTAACTTGCTGCAGTCATGAGATTTAAACCCATACTTTTGATCAATGAACTTCATTGCCTTGCCTGGATTACCAGTCTACTGGCACTGTCATCTCCCTTCACCCAGACTTTTTTGGAAGGAAGCTAAAAGGCAGTGGAAAATTCCTACTGACTTCCTTCAAATATTGTTTACTTCCTCCAAAAACTGTCCTGACTCATTTTTTTAAAATCACCACAATTTAAAAGCCAATTGAATTCCAGGTTATGAATACCTTTGTATCTCCCCACAACAATAATCATAATCATTAAATATAGTCATTAAGATGTGCTTTGATATATATTTTGTTAGAAATTAGTTGCAGGAAGTAAAACAGTATATTTATATGTATCTATATTACAAAAAATATTCATTAATCTGAGAAAACTTTATATTTCTTTAAAAAGATGGGAAGAAAAAAGCATTTTAAGTTATTATGCTTTTCTCTAGCTCTTTATGTCTTCTCCCTCCTCAGGATGAGCTGTGATATGAAAAATCGAGGCCAAAAGATTTCTTGCGGACATTGGAGAGTAAGCTGTAAACATGACTATGCTTCTCTGGAATGTGACTCCAGGATGGCAATGACTTTGCTTTCCCTGCTGTGACCCCATCACATTAATAGCACCTGGTGCACAGTAGGCGCTCATCTAGTTTCTATAGCTGAGATCATTGGTCACGGAATTTAGGCTTAGCATCTGCCATCGAGCCAATCCTAGACCTTGGATACACAAAGCCTAGCTCCCCGTCCCACACCTGGAAGCACAGCCAGGGGATGCAGAATATCAGGCCTCCCTCCAGTTTAGACCCACTAAACTAGAATCTGCATTTTAACAAGATCTTCAAATGATTTGTGGCCACATTAAAATTTTCTAAGAATTATCTAAGCCAGTCTCAAAGTGTGGTCCCTGAGCCAGCACCATCGGTGTGACTTGGGAACTTACTAGCACATCTACTGAGTCACTCTCTGGGGCCAGGTCCAGCAGTACACTTGTCACCTCTGGATGGCTGATGTGTGCTAATGTTGAAAAACCACTCGTCAAACTTACCCTCACCAGTTTAGCTTCTAATTTCATTTGGCCTTCAGTTCTTGGTGACAGTCACTGGCTTTTCTTACTTTCTATGCTGAACTTTTGTCTGAACTCCTTCAATTATAGGGAATTTACTTTATACTATGCATTTGCATTGCTTTAAAAATCCTTCCTTGCCATTTGTATGTAGTGTGACATATGGCATTGATTCCAGATACCATAAATAATCTCATTCCTTCTATACAACCCTGAAGAGTCCAGATATGAACAGATCACGGCAAGACTATCCAGAGTCATAGGTTCTGCCCTTATAGAAAAATGCCCAGCAGCAGGGGTAAAGAAAGGAGAAATCCAGCCCACACTATACTTGTCAAGCAATTCCCCATCAAGGCCACATTTTTGTAATTGAGCCCAAGGTATTAGACAAGTTAGCTCTGACCCTGACTTTTGGCCCAGAAACTAACAGGCCATCATCTAAATGGCTATGTTCAGGATGGTGCCACTCTCCAAGTCTATGCAGAGCACTGTTATAATTCTTTCTACACTGCGCCCATCCACCTTGATCACGGCTGGTGGATTATTCTCCTCTGCTCCTTTGAACTGTTTCCTCCTCTTCTAATTCTCACTTTCCTCTAGGTTCACTGATAGGCTCTCAGCAGCTATTATTTTATCTCTTCTTTAAGGTTTTATTAATATATCTTCCATTTCTTGATAGCTCCTATACATAGTTCTGCCAATTCTTTAAAAACCTTTAAAAAAATAAGTGTTCAAGGTACACATACATTTTATATAAACAGCATTTGTATTATACTAATTCAAAAAAGGAGATACATATTTGCTGTTACAGGTTAAAACCTGCAAAATAAGTACTAAGCTTACTTTAAGTAGCAAGGAAACAAAACATTTATATTCATCTAATTCTCTCTTTCTCTTTTTTTTTTTTTTTTTTGCAGTACTGATGATTGGACCCATTTGTAATCTACTGCAGAGCTACATCCCCAGTCCTTTCATTTTTAATTTTAACCCGGGCCTCACTAAGTTGCCCAGGCAGGACCCAAACTTGTGATCCGTCTGCCTCAGTTTCTTGTGATGCTGGGATCTTCACAGCCACCATTTCCCTGTCATTTGTCAGTGTCAGTAACTGTAAATTAACTGCTTTTATCTTCAAAATTATGTATTCTTTGACTGGCATTATAACATGTAAACCTACTTCTAAGTGAGTTTCTGGGAAACATATTTAAGTGTTTCATGTAGAGGGATATGAAATTAAAATGCATCTACTGGTAGCTTCTACCCATTTATCCTAGATCTGTCACTGGGGGAAAGGCAACAATTATTTTCCTTTTTCAACAAGGCAGTCCTGCAGAATTTTGAAAATAGCTGTTTTACCTCCCAGTGACTCCTGTTCCCTCCTATTTTTTCCTCCATGAGCTAAATGTTCCTTCCATTGTTTATCACATGGTAACTTCTGTCAATTTGCCACCTTGCTTGTTCTCCTCTGAATACATTTTACAAGTTTACAATGTGTAAACTGTGTGATGTCTAAAAAAAAGAGAAAGCTTTGAACTTCTGAAAAGGATGAGACAAGAACATGATCTTACAGTAGTAAGTAGGTACAGTTTGGATCAAACATGTATGTGTTGGTCACAGTGTGATAATATTAAAAGGTGCTGGGATCATTAAGAAAGGAGATGGAGGAAGAGATCACTAGGAGGTCTGTCCTCGGCAGGAATTAAGGCAGTTCTTGAGGGACCCTTGAGTTAGTTCTTATGAAAGCACTCTGTTGTGAAAGAATGAGTCTGACCCTGGAATCTCACACTTCCTGTCTTGCTGTGTGATCTCTCTTCCTATACATATCCCCACCATTGTGATGCCATCTAGAGTGAGGACTTCATGAGTGCCATGCCTTTGAATCTGCAGAAATGTAATCACAATAAACTTGTTTTTTTTTATAATGCATACAGGTGTTTTGTGATAGTAATAGAAAATGGATTGCTACACTGCCTTTTTAAAACATATTGTGTCTCTAATGATGCTGTTTAGTAGCACCATTTGCTCACTTAGCTGTCACATCAAACTAAATCCTAAAATTGTTGACATGCACGATGCTGATAAGCAAACCATTGCTGCTCAAATTTCCATAGCCTTCTGGAGATTTCTTGCTAATTTCCTGACCTTCCTGAAGAGATTACTGGAAGCCAAGTCTTGCCACACCTGTTTCTAGACTCTGTCCCAATCCTGTCCTATGATAGCCCATGACAGCCTTTGTAACTACTACTGGCTGCTTATTTACTGACAGACTTGAAAACCTGATTTTTTAACAAGAACAACAAAAAAGAAGTGCTATCTATGAGGAAATCTGGTGACAATGATTTGTTATTATTACTGCTATTCCCAGCCCAGATGGTTCTCCAGATGAAATGGATAAAAATTGGAACCTCTTTGTGGCTGGTGACAGGTGCAGACTTGGCCCCACCAGTGGGATTTCATCAGGCACACAGCTCACCGCCAGTGCGGGAGCTTCCCACAGGCGTGTGTGTATTGTAGCAATCCCGAAAACTGTCAAGTGAGTAATTGGCCTCTTAACTGGAGTCTTTAAAAGATTCCCTTCTGCACATCCTTTGAAAAGCTGAACCCGTCAGGTTCTTTGTTTGCAAGCAACAGAAACAGGCTCTCGTTAACTTAAGCAGGGAAAGCATTCACTGGATGGACATAAAGGTCCTTCCAGAATTGATGAAAGGCCAGAGCCTGACTTTGTACATGAGGAGAACAAGCAAACCCTAGAAATGTGAGTAGCATGAGATAATTTAGAATCTCATCAGGGTGTTGCTAAAAATGAATGAAGTACAACCTTTTGTTTTTTGTTTGTGTACTCCCAACAAAATGGCTCAGTTTGTCTTAAGTATATTTCCTAGGTAAAAAAAGATAGAGTTACTGGTTGGCATTCACAGAAAAAAACAGTACAAAATAGAGCAATAATGACAACATCATGTTGAAAAGGCAGGACTTCCTGGGATACAAGGAGAGAAGCTCAGCAGATTCTTTTCTAAAATAACAACTATAAAACTGGACAGCACTGTCAAAAACAATCACCAACTATGGGACACTGAAAACTGACCAAAGGCATGTAAGGAACAAAGTGCTTATTCAAATAAACCTATTGCCACTTGACTGAGGATTGGACTGGACCGTATGATGTTTTGGCATGGGGCTGCCCCCATCTGCTCAGCTCCATCAGTACTGTGGGTCTATAGGTCCAAACAAACTGAAAAAAGCAATAGCTTTTTGTATCAGAGAGATCTGACTTGATTTGGAGTAGGGCATGGAAGGAATCTCATGCCTCCAGACATCATGAGAAGCAGTGGTTGATACACAGTAGTGATGGCATTAGCAAACAAATGCAGAACACCAATGTTACAGTTATGCTGAGCTTGTAATATTGATTGGGACCAGCAAAGACTGGAAGTACAGCCAGAAATTCCACAAGGAATGCTAAGTAACTAAGTAACTAAGGCCCCCATTGTAGGCCTTGTTAAACTCCAAAAAATCCCTCGAGGTTTGAAAAGTTGAGATCTGTGCATGGTTGAGTACTGTGCTCAGAAGAGACCAAAGAAGAGTCTGGCTACTTACACATTGCTTGCTGCACCATGAGATGTTGTGGGCATGCAGAGAAGATACAAATGCTCAGTAGAGAGTAAGAGGGGGCTTCTGGGAAGATGGCAGAGCTGTAAGCAGCAGAGAAAATAGCCTCTCTAAGAGTCACCATCCAGACACTGGAGTATAACATCATGAGGAAAACAACAAGGAAGTAAGTGGATTCCCTGGGCCCAGGAATAATGTAAAATGCAAATTGAAACCCATCGAGAGAATAAAAAGAAAAACTTCAAGAAAGAAGGCAGTAGCCAGCGGGGCCTCCACCCACGAGATGGGACTTACTGAGCAAGAGGAGCTGTTCGAATCTGGGGACACATGGTCACAGTGACAGTGACAGTGAGGGCTGGTGACCCCAGAGGCCTCTGTAGAGATACATGGTAGTGGAGAAGGACAGCAGACTTGGAGGACTGCACTGGCTGTCAGTAAGTGCAGAGAACTTAGTCCTCCTGTGGGGAGACAGCAATTAGCCAGGAGCCATCTTGGAGATGGACTGGATAATCCCAGAACACAGAACTGCTGCAGGCTCCCTCCAGCAGCTCCCAGCTGGGTTCAGACTCTTGGAAATTTCTTGGATGGCAGGAAGCCCAGTGAGTCTGGTCTCAGGGAAGGCCTGCTGAGAGTATCCACTACTCCACCATAAAGCAACTGCTGGATTGCTGAGATAGATCAGCATGATTTGGGACTCTGTCTCTACAGGTTGTCTATCAGAGAACCCAAGAGAATCCTGGAAGTGGATTTTTTTCTTTTCCTTTTTCATTATGGGTGTGGTTCTGGTCCATTCTTCCTTTTATCTCTTCCATCTCTCTTTTCCTTCAGTCTTCTGCACCAGTTTCTCAAAGTTGGTTTCTCCAACTTTCTAATCTCTTTCTCTTCTTCCACTTCTCTATTTTCTCCTTAATCCATTTTAAATTTGAACCTTTGTGGGCAAAATTGACACATTATGGACTTACATATTGCATATAATTATCTGGTTTGTTTTACATTTTGTTACATAGTCACAAATCTAGTTCATACAGTTAAAAGTTGCAAATTAAAGGTTATCTAGATTTGTTATTTTATAGGTTGTGTTTAATGCTATTGGTATCACTGTAGCTAAAATTGACACAATTGTTCTGAACAGCTGTTGGTCCTGGTGTTCCATGACTGAAATTAACTAAGGATCACATAAAATATAGTGGCAGAGTGCCAAAGAATGAGGGACTAAACCAAACAAGCAACAACTTCCCATCACCAACTGAAGATGTAAGATCTTCCAACAGACTCAAAACCCAAAACCCAGCTACATCTGAAAGATACATTAGAGAAGTAATCATTGCCTAAGGGTACTATATACTACCAATAAAGTAATCCACTATAGGCAATTTACAATCATCACTCCAGGAATGAAACCAAAAAAAAAAAAAAAAAAAAGAGAGAGAGAGAAAATAAAATAGAAGACACTTAAGAAAAATACAGACCCAGATATCCAAGTTTGCCAAAGACAAATCCAGTGTTCAGTGAGGTGGGACAATCTGAAAGGCCCCCACCCGGTCTCTCTGAAGTGGTAACAGCAAAGCAATTGAATGAGGTTCTGGAAAAATGAAATCAGACATAATTACTCAGAAAACCACAGAGATTCACAAAATATACACCATGCTTAGAGACATTAGAGCAGACACAGACAAAAAAATACATGAGCTTATGAAAATTATGGAAGATCAGCATAGAAAAGAAATGGTATCCATAAAGTAGATTCAAGCAGATATCCAGGAGAATAAAAATTCCACTGAAAATATTCAAAGCAGATTAGGCCAATGTGAGAACAGAATCTCTGATTCTGTTGAAGACAGGCTGGCAGTTAGTGACCAGGAAAAGAAATATTTCTCAAAATTAGCAAGTGACTATGAGAAATCAATCCAGCAGCTTCTAGATGAAACAATGAAAAATATGATTAATTGGAGCCAATGAACAAGGAGGAGATACCACCAACATTAACAAAATGTTCACAAACATCAGGACAGAAAACTTTCCTGGTAAAGAAAAAGAAATTGGATGTTGGAACTTAGGGTGCTGAGCCAACCAGCAACTAGCCTGCCGCCCTGGTAAGTAACTGTGGTTTGGCAAGCTGCGACCACCCCACGGCGGGGAAATAAGAAGCAACAGCGTTTCCTGAGATACAGCGTTTCCTGAGATCCGCGCCATGTTGGAACTTAGGGTGCTGAGCCAAGCAGCAACCAGCCTGCTGCCTACCGGGGCATGGGCTTAGAATCAAACATACCACATTCCCCCCCCCCCTTAACAATTGGGATCCAGGGATCTGGGTATCTCTTAGGAGGTGACCATATGTGGTACAGCAAGTGGGGGGGAGTTTCCTTCTACCATCTCTGAAGGCAGATATTTTTATCACCATTTTGCTTTGTCCTGATTAACGGTGTTGCTCTATTCAACACTCTGTGTTGATGTGTTCTATAATGTTGTGTATTTCTTTTGATTTTGCTGTACCTAGTAGAAGAACAACTATTGTGAAGACAATGAGATATACAATGTTGCCTATTACTGCTGTCCTGGTGACCTGCTGTGATGTTCTGTGCCAATTTCACCGTACTGTCTCAATTGTCTTTATTCCATCCTGTTTTGTTGTATATTACTACCTCCAAGTTAATAAAAATTAAATAAAAATAAAACAAGAGAACATGAGAAAATAAGGTAACAAAATACCTCCCAAAACTCCCAACTCCTCCAAAGCTGATCCATGTGATATGAATGACGAGGAACTCAAAAGAAAACAACAGAATTATATAAGGTGATTAAAAAGGAAGTAACAACAACAAAACAGATCAATAAGTACTGAGAAAGCTGAAACATAATATAACTAAACAGATAATGTACTGAAAAAGCAAAAAGAGGAAAAGAAAATGCTCTAAAGGATATAACTGCATGTATGTTTAAGTGTGTGGGATGCTAACCATATTACCAGGTTTTTGTTGAATCGTTGAACAGAACTGTTTGCAGCCTCACTGTTTGTTCACTTTGTATGCCTTAATTTTGTAACATGAACAGCTATTTCTGGGAGGAAAGTATGTGATTTGTCAACTAGTGATTTCTTTATTTTTTTTGAGGTTCTGTATTGTTTCTACCCTTTTTCTGTATTGCTTTTTTTTCTCTTTAAATAAAATTTAAAAAAAAAGAAAAAGAAATTGACATACAGATTATTGAGGCATATAGAATTCCATTAACAGTGATTAAAAAAATCTACAGCCAGGCATATCATAGTCAAGATTCCAGAAAATCAACACAAGAATGGAATCCTAAAAGCTGTTAGAGAAAAGAAACAAATTACCTATAAAGGAAAACCCATCAGAAACTCAGCTGACTTCTCAATACAAACTTTCAAGTCAAGGAGAGCTCTGAGTGAAGTACTCCAAGTTCTAAAGGAAAACAGTTATTAACCAGGATTAATATACCTATCAACTGAAAGGTTGAAAGATTGAAAAACTATCTTTCAAAACTATCTTTCAAAAGCTGTCTTTCAAAATTGATGGAGAAAGAAGATACTTCCATGACAAAAACATCTGAGGAAATTCATGACCACAAAACCAGCACTGTAAAATTTTCTGAAGGGCATTCTAGAAAGAGGTAATAAGGACTATACCTCATGAACGCCAAAAGAAGGAATCCATCAGGGAAGGCAAACAATTAGAGGAAGGGAGAAAAAAGGGGTGGGGAGCCAACAACAGGAAAATAACATGGCAAGAACCAGTCAATACATTTCAGATATGACCATCAATGTTAATGTTCTTAATTTACCAGTCAAAAGACACAGACTGGCAGAATAGATCAAGAAGCAAGATCCAACAATATGCTGCATACACAAAACACAATTAATTCAAAAAGAAATTCATAGACTGAACATCAAAGGATGGAAAACAATACTCTATGCTGCAGGAACCCAGAAAAAAGCAAGAGTAGCTATTCTATTTGCAGATAAAGTGAATTTCAAGCAAAGACTGTTTAAGAGAGATAAAGAAGGTCACTACATCCTCTTAAAGGGAAGAATCCAAGAAGAAGAGACAACAATCACAAATATATATGCAACAAATACAAGTGCACCTAACTATATAAAACAATTACTAATAGACATGAACAATCAAATAAGCTCTAATATAATTTTATTTGGAGACCTCAACACCCCACTATCACAAAAAGACATCAATTAGACAAAAAAATCAATAATTAAATATTAAAACTAAATCAAACTTTTGAACCAATGGATTTAGTTGATTTCTATAGAGTGTTCCACACCACAACATCAGAATACACATTCTTTTTTCCTTTTTTCCATTTTAAAGAGAATAAAACAAAACAAAACAGAATAAAGCAAACCAGAACAAAATGATGCAAGTGATACAGGATTTCAAAACAAGACAACAGGAAATCAACAACAGCTATCATAATGTCTCTCATTTTCTTTGAAATAGCTGTCCATACCATCATCTAATAAAATCAAACAAAACAAAACAGACTAAAACCAATCAAAACAAAAGAATGAAAACATTATAGGACTCCAAACAAGATAATAGAAAATCAACAATGGTTACCATAATACATCCTATTATCTTCAAAATAGCTGCATATCATCACACACAGTAAAATCTAAAAAAATAGGACATAAAAAAACAAATCTAACAAAATTATGAATATGATACAAGAACTCAAAACAATAGGAAATTAACAATGGCTACCACTTTCTCTTTTTAAGCATTTCCTCCCCTACCACTTTCATAATGTCTATTGTGCTTCTTGGATCCCACTAACTTCTTCTGTTTTTTATGCTAGGGAGATAACTCGGTGTTCACCCATATATGTCCAAACCATTTCACCCATAAGCATGATCTCCAGTCGCATTCATTTACCTACAAGAGCCTCAAGATTATTCTACTTTATGGCTGGGTAGCTTTCCATTGTATGAAAATACCATATCTTTCTTATCCATTCTGTGGTTAGTGAGCAAGTTACCCTTGCTTTGTTCTGGTTTCCTATTGCATGAAATAATTTTTTTTCTCTTCCTTGATTTTCAGTCTATGAATTTCCTTTTGAGTTAAGTGTGTTTCTTTATACAGTATATTGATGGATCTTGTTTCTTGATACACTTTCCCTGTGTTTCTTTTTATTGGTGAATTGAGGTCATCTACATTAATGGTAACAACTGGCATGCATTCATTCATCTCTGCCATGATATCCTACTGCTGTTGGCCCTCCACTTTTCCCCTTCATTCAGTTGCCTGTCTTATTTGGCAGTCCCCCTCTGCTGCTGTTCCTGGAACCATGGTCATCTTTATCTCTCTCTAGAATATCCTTCTGCACTCTTTGTAGGGTTGTTTTGGTGGTCATGAATTCCTTCAGTTGTTCTTTATCATGGAAGTATCTTATTTTTCCACCAATCTTGAAAGATAGCTTTTCAGGGTACATCAATCTTGGTTGGAAGTTGTTTTCTTTCAGGATTTGAAATACTTCACTCCAAACTCTTGACTTGATGGTTTGTGTGGCGAAGTCTTCTGTGATACTGATTGGTTTTCCTTTATAGGTGATCTGTTTTTTCCACTAATATCTTTTAATATTCTGTTCTTGTGTTAATTTTTTGGAATCTTTATTATATGTCTGGGTATAGATTTATTTTGGTTATGGTTAGTTGGAGTCCTATATGCCTTGCTTATCTCTATACCAGATCTTTTCCTCATGTTTGGGAAGTTTCAGCTATTACTTCTGTTAAAAGCCTTTTAATTTCATTTGTGTTAATGCATGCTTCTTCACTGATACCTATCACTCAAATTATTTTTCTTTGCATCATCTTGCAGCTGTTGAGTTGTTATTTGCTGGTTCCTTATTATTTTATAGTGATCCTTTCACAATCACTAGCTGCAATACCGTCTTCAAAGTCTGAAAGTCTATCTTCAGTCTCTTTCAAGTGGTTTTTCCAGATTTTAATTGACTTTTTAATTTTCTAAATATCTCATTGAATCTGTTCATGCATTGTAATTCTTTCCTATATTGTTCATTCAAGGTTTCCATCATTTTCCTATGCTCTTTTTTAAAAAAAAAACTTTGTCTTCTTTAGATATGCTTAGCAATTCTTTCATTATGTTTATGACTTCTGCTTTTACCTGGGACATTATTTCTCAACTGGTTACTTTTCCAGATTCATGAAGTTGTTTCTTTACCTCAGTTGCTATCCTCTTGGAGATTTCAGGTGTGTGACTTCCATTTTCTTACATGACTGTATCTCCCAGACTTGTTCTGTGTGGGCTAGAGATCTGAGATTGCCTTTTGCTCCTTCTTCTTGACATTCTCCTGGGCTCCTTCCAACAAGTCAGTTGTGGGGTCCTAGGCACTTCCCACATTTCCTGTCCCTCCACAGTGTAGGGGAGTGGGACAGGCACCTGGCTTTCTCTGAACCCAGGTTCCCAGGGAGTTAACAAGGCATGGTGTGGGCTTCTCCAAATCTGTGTGGCTACACTGAGGCTTCCCCAATGGCCAGGGATGTGTGGTGGTACAGCTACTGCTTTTCTCAGCCTGCGTATCTACACTGGGACTCCCCCAATGGCATCAGGTACACAGGGGGTAATTCTGCCAGTGGGGACTGGCTGCCCAAAGGAAACAAGGCTCTCCAATGTCAGCCTGCAGGTGCACAGGGTGTATCTGGCTATGTGTCCCTGCCCATACTGGCTGTCTACAGGAAGCAAGCCTTCTGATGGTGGCAGTAGGAGGGCAGCCAGAATATACATTCTTCTCAGAGATACATGGGACATTCTCCAAAATAGACCATATACTAACTCAGAATATGCTTAAATAAATACAAAGGAATTGAAGTTATTCCATGCATACTATTAGCCCACAGTGCAATGACATTGGAAATCCATGCCAAAGGAAACCGTGAGAACTTCAGAAAGGCTAAGGACAGAATCGTAACTCTATGAACTTTAAATGTATTTCCCTTCTATACAGTGCTCTATCAGCAAAGGTTAGAAGCTAACTGGCTTGACAGGTTTGAGTACAATCTTTCCTTAATTTGTAAGATATGTTGAACTGATGGTTAATAGAAGAAAGCAAAATTTATGCATAAAAACAAAGACAGAAAAAGGAAACTTGAGAAATACATCTGCAGCTATGCATTACAATACGGAGGTCTCTATAGAGTAGGACCAGGCAAATTGCGTCTACAAACAAATGAATATAATAACTCCTAGACAGGGAGGAGGGAAGAGAGAGACAGAGAGACAGAGACAGACAGACAGACAGAGAACATTTAGTTTATCTAAAATGCCTAGTTTCCAGCAAAAAAAAAAAAAATTACTGAATATCCAAAAAAATAGGAAAAAGCTCAAAAAAAAAAGGTTGAAACAGTCTGTCAGTCTCTCAGAAGTGTTCTACAATGTTGTAGCAGGGAATAAATCAAAGCAGCTAGTAAAATTATGTTCAAAAACTAAAAGAAATTATATTTTTAAAACTAAGGGAAAATATTATGACAAGACTCATTGGATAAATAGTATGAGCACACAGAAATTGTATGTTCAAAAGAACTTAATGGAAAATCTAGAGTTGGAGGTAAAGCAAATCAAATGGAAACCTTGTTAAAGGTGTTCCATGTCAGCTTTAAGAGAGCATAATAAACAATTCATAGACTTGAAAAAATTAATAAAAATTATCTGATCCAAAGAATAAGGGAAAAGTGAAAAAAAAATTGAACAGAACCTTAAAGAGCCATGAGACTCCATGGAACATGCCACCATGCATGTAATGAGAATCCCAGGAGAGAAGTGAGAAAAAAAGGTATGAAACTAGAGAAATAATTGCCCCTTAGGTCTCCTAATGTGATGAGAAACATAAATCCATGCATTTAGACATTTCCATGAACTCCAAGCCAAGTTAAGCCAAATGAATCTGCACCTGGATGCATCATATTCAAACTGTTGAAAGCTAAAGGCAAACTTCAAAGCAGCAGGAGGAAATGACGAGTGACGTAGCCAGGGCCAATTCTATCAGCAGCAGCTGGACGTCAGGAATGATGGAGCTCAGAAGGCACAGGAAGACCGACTGAAGATTCAGGGTTGGAGGGAATCTAACTAAAAGGAATTAAATTAGATGTCATCCAATTAGAAAGAAAAAGTGGGAAATTCACTCATACATGGAAATCAAGTAAGTTACTTCAAAATAGCCAATGAGTCAAATTGAAAAGTCATGAGAAAACTCAAAAAATATTTTTAAATGCAAATGAAATCACATATTGTGTTGTATGGAGTACAGACAAAGCATTACTAACAAGAAAACTTATATATTTAATTGCCTATATTAGAAAATAAGAAAGATCCCAGATCAATAATTTGTTTCCATCTTAAGAATTAGAAAAAAGACATATTAAATCCAAGGTAAGCAAAGAAAAAGGATTTAAAAAAACATAGAGTAAGTCAATTAAATATAAAAAGGCTATTGAAAAATCGATGAGGCAAAATAATAGTTCTTTGAAAAAAATAAAGAAAACTGACAAAGCACTGGGTAAACTGAGCAAGACAAAAAGAGATGACCCAAATCACAAAACCCAGACCAAAAGAGGGTATAACACCACCTATACTACAGAAATTAAAAGAATTGTAAAGGACCAATATACACAAGATTATGGTAAGAAGTTATATACAGAGTGGTGCCTCAGTTCATGAACTGAATTCTTTCCATCATTCTGCTCACAAATTAAATTGAGTGAGAACCAAATCAAATTCAGTGGTTAGTTTCAGGGTTGACCTTATTCAGGAAATTTGATTCAGTTCTCATCCAGTTAAGTTTGCAACCAGTATGGTAGGTCTACTGGTCAGGACACACTGGACAAAAGCAGTAGAAAGTATGGAAAAGCAATAGAAAGAATCAAATTTGTGAACCGGGGCATCGCTGTAATTAAATGTCAGGAAAGACACTTGGTTGCTTTCCTCTTGTTGCTGAGACAAAATACCTGCCACCCAAAATGAAGGAAGGAAAGCTTTATTCAGCTCATAGTTTATGAAGGTTTTAGTTCACACCCAGGCTCCAAGGAAGGGTGAAGTGGCCGAGAGGCAGGTGTTCATGGCAGCTGTGGCAGACACCAAGTGACAAGTGCAAAAGGTCGAAAGAGAGAGCATACCTCTTTTCTCCCTTATATTGTAAGTATGCCACACACCGGAGGTGGGTGGAGCACTCCTACCATGTCTGTGCCCTCCACTTGCACAGGCTGAGGACGTTACAAAGTAAGGACCCTGGCCCCCTGCTGAATCACTTAGTTAAACTTCTGACCTTCTCACAGTGACACAGTGAAAGATATCCTAGAGAGGTGATGGCGTGTCCTTTATACCCCACAATGGAGCACTGCTGAGTTACTTAAGCTTCTAGACTTCTCAAGTTGACACAATGTGTCACCCATCACAACACTGAACATCATGCTATGGAGAAGGAGATTTGTTCTAAAAGTAAGGAGATTTCTCTGAGAATATTAGATATTACAGAGCATCACTCTGACTCTGGCAAACAGCATGGCTTAAATTGATCAAGACTTGATACAGAAAGCCCAGTTAAGCAGCTGTAGTAACACATAAGAGGGAAGCTAAGACTAAGGTGGTGATGGCATGGGCAGAATGAAGGCCAATAAAGAGGTGATACTGACAGGATCTAGTGAATCAAGGTGGGAAGATGAGAGAAAGGAAAGCACGAAGGATGACAACCAGGTTTCTCTTTTGTGGATGGATGGTGATGCTATTCACTGAGACAAGAACAGAGAACCAGGGAATAGGGAGTGGGAAGATGTAAGATCATCCACCAACCAGATGTGTTTGTCTGCGGATATCAGGAAACTCATTCTCAAAGGGTGAAACAACATGGCTTCATACTAATGGCCTCATATTAGAAGAAATTTCCAAGCTGGTTAACTCAGGAGATTGTCAAAGACTCAGATTTTTCCCACTTTTGCCATTTTCAGTGTGTCTGTAGGTGATTTCCTGGTAACAAATAACACAGACTATCATACACTACATCAACGTCCTAGAGCTGCCCTAACGTAGGGCCACAAATTAGGTTGTTTAAAACCAGTTTATTATCTCACAGTTCTAGAATTCAGAAGCTCAAAAACAAGGTATTTATAGGGTTGTTTCTTTCTAGAAAGGTCGGGGTGGGGGGGATTTGTTCCATGTCTTTCTCTTAGCTTCTGGCATTGCATAATTCTCCGGATTCACTGGCTTTCAGCTGCACAACTTCTGTCTCTTCCTCCATTTTCACATGGACTTCTCTGTGTCTGTGTTCAAATTTTCCTCCTGTAAAGGCCCCATTAATATGGTACTAAGTGCCCATGCTACTCCAGTAGGACTTCATCTTACCTAATTCTACCTGAAATGAAGTCATTTCCTGATAAACTTATTTTCTGGGGCACCAGGGGTTATGATTTCACATGTATTTGGGGGGACACTGTTACCCATAATATATAGTGAGCCAGACAGGGAGTATGACAGTTCAGTTTACCTGTCGATTTCATTGGTGTGGGAGTTGCCTGGGGACTAGTTTCTAAGAGTGGCTCAATGGGTTACGGACACACGACTTTAGGTAACATAACCTGGCAGTGTTCCTTGCTCTGCTTCCTGGGCATCATGAACTAAGCAGTTTTGGCCCACCACGCTCTTCTGCCCTAATGTTCCTTCCTTGGAGTCAGCTGTGCACAAACTGAATCCTCTAAAACTACAAGCTACGTTAAACTTTACCTTTAAATTCCAGGTGTCAGGTATTTTGCCCACCAGCAGGAAGCTGGCAAATAACTGGTACTGGAGAAGTAGCTTGCTGTGACTTTAACTGACCATGTGGTGGAGCAGCCTTCGGAACTGGTTTGTGGGGGGAGTTTGGGAAGGTGTGGAGGTGTGCTGGAGAAGCCTGAGCCTGATGGGCAGTTCTGTCTGGTGCTCAGAAGACCAGAATGCTGATAGGAATGCAAACAGTAAAGGTCAGACTTGAGGCAAAAAGTTTGTCTACACTCCGCTCCTGTACTGAGATTTTGTGAGAGGCTGAGATTAAGTAGACTGATTGATCTGGCAGAGGATATTTTAAGAAGCTCAACATTTGGGCTGTGGCATAGGTACTGCTGGCTGCTTTTAGCCAGGTAAACAGTGGGAACTTGGAGTTAAAAGCAGGGCAAAAATTTTTGAAAAACTTAAATTTTGTCCTAAAAGAGACCTTACATGAAGTTGGGGCCAAAGGAGGTGTGATTGCTAAAGAGATTAACGCCATTAAAGAGAAACCAAGTATTTATCTCTTTTGAAGGGGATGAGAAGGTTGCCTTGAGGCAACCCTAGAATGAATAAGGCCCCAGCCATCACAGTCTCAAGAATACAGAAGTATTCACCTCTCATTTGGGAAGAGAGTCCCTCACCCCCCTGTTGTGAAAGGGCCTCCCAGGGAATTGGTTCCCCCAGATTCATTTCACCATGCTCAGCCATCCAGGCATCCAGAGGCCACTGCTGCCGTGGTTCAAGGGCCTTGCCCTCCAAGTGATCCCAAAGGTCCTACTGTTCTTCACCAAGTCCTCTGAGCAGCAGGCATGCTCTCTGTCTCTGGGAGGTAGGTGGTGCACATCTGTCGCTGAAGAAGATGAATCTATCCCCAAGGGCTGCATGCCATGAAGATCAGAAGCACACGACCTCTCCTCTTAAGGAGTTTATGCTCTGTCCCAGACCTCAAAATGTAGCACTCTAATTAACATCAGTCTTGTCACTAAGGAGAACTTCCTATACACCAGGCACCACAATGACAGCTTGATCTCTGCTCTGTCACATCCCTTGCGCAGTGACATCATGACCCGTATACAGTTATTCCCATTTCACAGAGGAGAAACAGAAGTTCAAAAACACTCCCTCACTTGTTTGGGTCTATATGAGCGGTGGAGTCGGACTCACACTCAGTTCTGAAATCACAGCCTGTTTTCTTACCCCCACTTCAAGGCACAAATGATACCTGCTGGGGTTTCTGCATGAGACACGTATTTGTGGGGAGGGGAGGACCAAGAGCAAAGATCTTGCCACAGCAGTGGAGAACCAAAGACTTGAATGCTGCAGCAGGAATGCAGATCCCTCTCTGTCAGCACATGAGCCGAGTCACCCCAGCATTGTCCCAGCACCTGAGCATCAGACTTTTGAGTTTAATTATAGTATTATCACTTTGTGATAAATAAGTGGGTCCAGGGATGCAGTTTGGACACTCAGCCTCTAAAAGGGTTTGCCGTCACTGTCCTGGGAGAATAGTTCACAGAAGCTGACCTTGAACATGAATAGAATTTATTGCAGGCTTTCTTTTCTTTCTCACAGTGAGACAGTGAGATACAAGAGAGGACAAGGAATCCTCCAAGGTCATGCCACAAGTCACTAGCCAAGCCTGGCCTGTCACTCAAAGTTCCAAATTCTCAGCTCACTGAATGCAGTGGTGGAAGCTGTCCTGGTTGGGCTATGTCCAGGTAAGTCTGAAATAAAACAACCTGCCTGCAAGTTTTCCCTTCCTCCACTTGCCCACTGTGTCCCCTGTCCCCTCTTACCAACGCCCTTTTACCACTTCTCCTACTGATCTGTAAACTGTCTCCAGAAATGCCAGGCGCAGGACATCACATTGTCCATGAGGGACTCGGTCAACTTCTTTGCCTTCTGGCTGTTCTAAACAAACAAAGGGCAGTGCACAAGTTATTAGTAAATACCAAGGCTTAGTTTATTGTATAAAACTTCAATCCAACAAATAAATGAGCCATCAAGTTTGAATTTATGTAGCATTCAAAACACATTAAAGCCATTTGACCATGACAAAGGCCTTTCCTGCTTTGAATGATGAAGCCAGCACGGCAAATACCCTTCGGATGAGACATTAAGTGAGGTCCTTTCAGTTTGTCTCTGGGGACTGTCAAGGTGGAAGGTAAAGGTTCTGGCACTCGTTCTAAAGAATTCTTCTGGGAAAATCCCATCCTGGCTAACCTCTCCTTTCTCTGGAAAAAGGGTTTATAAATCCACAACAAGCCAAACAATGATAGTCATTCAGACAGGGTCATTGAACTGACCACCGCCACATCCTTGTTTACCTTGAGATATCCCAGAGAGCCATCAGGGAGCACATGGCTTCTCACTAAAGGACACTGGGAACAGATTCTATGAGCTTCTGGCTGTTTTTGTGGCCTGTCTCCAAGCAGTTTCTCTTTCTGTAAATTGGTTATAATAATACCTCTGAGGAGGTGGTGAGAGATGAATAAGACAATACAGGAAAGAGGGTTTTATAAATCTTAAAGCCCTGTTCAAATCAAAGGTGGCATTATTAATAATATGTAAGGATAATAGCTCATTCCCACCTTCTCACCCCCTTTTTAGCTTTTCTTTCTTTTGCTACAGACAATACAACGTCTCTCATTTCTGCTGGTGTCTGCTCTTACAAGGAGCTCCTGGGGCCTGTGGCTCCTATTCATGATGGATGCGGCAAAGGAACTGAGTCTCCAATGTTGGTTAGGCTCTATCTGATCAAGGACTGAGCTTCTGCACCAGGCAGGCAGCCCTAGCAGAGATGATATGTGTAGGAATGAAGATCAAAGGAAACCTTAAAAGTATTTTTCCCATAAAATACCAACAAAAGCAGAGGTCCAATGAGTTCGGGCAGGAATGATTAGGAAGGGAATATTCATTCAACAAACAGTGATTGGGTACCCACCATGTGCCAGCATTGTGTTGGCTGCTGAGCTACAGAGATGACTAAGACACCGGCCCTGCTCTGCCAAGGACACAGACTCAAATAGAGGTGCCTGATTAACGCTCTGGCTGAGCAACACAACAGCCACCTGTGCCTTGGCAAATCTCCATTCCACTTTCTTTGTTACAGGGACTTTGGGGTTAGGACCAGTTTGTGGGTTGGAGAGTTGTGTCTAGAACCTCTCTTTTCCCCCTGCCCTGGTCATTACTTCCTTGATCGCAGCTTGGGGTGATTGATCTCAATGAATGCACCAAAAGGATACCCTATAAAAATTGTCCACTTTAAGGAACTCTGGGTGATGTAAACAGCTAAAAACAGCCAAAGGTTTGAGGACAGCAAAGAAGTCAGAGAACAAACCTAGTTCTCAATCTCCAGAGATCAGAATCTCTGCATAAGAGCTGGAAATCATCATGAACACTTACCTAAGTCTCACTGGGCTATAGTCTCAGCCTCTTTGAATGATCTTAACAATCCCCCAAAATAAATATTCGCATCTTCATTCTACAGCTCAGAAAGGGAGGCCCAGCATCAGTCTTTTCCCAGATCCATAGTTTGTAAAGTCCTGATTTGAGCTCATACATAGCTGACTTCAAATCTCGACACTGAGCTGAGTTTTGTGCTGCCCCCAGCCTAAACTATTTTCCTTGAACTACTTGGGAAAGGCTTGAACTACTTGGGAAAGGCTTGGTCTTTTGAAAAAGAGGCTTTGAAGGTTAGAGTTCAGAACAGAGCGTAGGCTTCTAGTATACTAGTAAGACTAGCTACAGATTGAATATATGTTGCCTGCATCCGAAAATTCACATGTTGAAACCCACCTCCCAGTGCAATAGCAGTAGAATTTAGTGGGGCTGGCGATTTAGCTCAGCGGCATAAGCGCCTGCCTTGCAAGCAGGCAGTCATGAGTTCGATCCCTGGTACCGATAAAAAAAAAAAAAAAAAGAATTTAGTAACTCTAAGTCCTGACATGATTAGACTCATGAATGAAATTAGTGTCCCTATGAAAAAGGCCCCAGAGAGCTTCTTGCCGTTTCCATCACAAGAGGACACAATGAGAAGGCAGCCATCTACGAACCAGGAAGTGGCCCTCACCACATACCAAACCTGCTGCGGTCTTGATCTTGGACATTTCAGCCTCCAGAGCTGCAAGAAATAAATTTCTGTTCTTTACAAACCACCCAGTCTATGGTATTCTGCTATAGTAGCCCAAACAAAGACAGTTTTAGCTCTGTGGTGAATAATTCTCTTTCAGTTATTGCTATCATGTGAGGGACAGGTGCTCAGACAACAGAATACAGTCATGGCAGAAGGCTCTGTGGGAATCCAGGCCAATTATCAGTGTATTCAGGAGAGGTCTTAGGTCCTAAGGGAAAGAAACATAGAACTGAGCACATTCTTCAGGTTACCTATGAAAAGGGATTCGTAGAATATGTGTGTCCACTCACCCATCCATTCATATGCAACAGAATCTTTCTAAGCATATCTTATAAACCTGGCACTGAGTACAAAATGATAAAGTGATGTGGCTCTGCTCCTACAAAGCTATAGGTGGGGAGAATGGAAAAAATATACATATAAGTAAACAAGTAAAGTCATCACAAGTTAGCATTCACACATGTAATACATAGAGCACCATGCTAGAGGAGTCACAGAGGGGCATAGTTTGGGATAAATGGTCCAGGATGGCTTGTCTAAAGAAGTGCTATTTAAAACAGACTTGAATAAAGGAGACTGAGAGGATTGATGTGTGGGCTTGGGAGACAAGGACCTGCCTTCAGAGCTGCCCGGTGACCTACCTCAGTAATCTTGTGGAAAAAACACTTTACCCATGAGCCCTTGACCGATGTCGGAGTGAAAGCTGGTGCATGACATTCCTTGCACCATTGGTTCAAAGCCTGAGGCACCTGGTCCTGAAGGTGGTCCTAAAAAGATTCTACCTTGGGGAGATAGAATAACAAATTAAGGACATCTAGAGAGGACGAGTGACCACCCAAGTGCTTCATGAGATGCATGAGTGAAAGGGCTGGGAGTTAGTCCAGGGGAACTGCTGGGGACTGGCCACTCAGTGACCTCTATCTAGTGAGTCTGTTTTCCAAAGCTCCAAAAAGAACACAACTGCTATTTACAATTCAATGTAAATCAAGCTGACTTCCACCAATAAGGCTGTGTAAACTTGTGTTTAATGTCAGCTTTATATTAATATTTGCATTAACAAGATTGATCGTTTACATAACAATGCATACGTAAAGTCCAGGCTAGGTTTGGGTTTACACACATTTGCATAATGTTTACAGATTGATTGATTAGATAGACTGTGCATAAATCCAAGTAAACTGTGAGTTATTTGTTTATTTTTTCTATTGGAGCTTGGTAGTCTATATCTTAATAAATGGCTAAACTGAACCCAAATCCTCTATTATAACCTTCAAGATTTAATAGTTCTGAAAAGTAATTTTCACCAAAAAGGAGCAAGATGAAGTCATTGGGACTATTTGTCCCTTAATCTTCAGCATTGAGTGGTTAAATAGGAGGACACTGGCTTACGCTGTGCACTAAGAGAGATAAAAACAGGCTGTGGAGGGAAACCTAGAGTCAAGACCTAACTTGAGCCCTAGTAAGGTGTTTCTTAGAGGAGCTTAACTTCGGCAGCAGCCTTGACAGGATGTCTCTGACCGTTTGTACGCATGGATCATGAAAGTGGAATACAATGCCACTTCTCTCCTTCCACACCTGTGCCTCTACCTGGACTAGAAGTGATATTTAGTCCCTAAACTCAAGTAGAGAGAAGCCTGGAAAAAGCATGGGAATACCAGAGATCTCAGAAGAGAAAGGTACAATGCAAGAAGAAATGAAAATCAACTATGTTTGTTATGCTTCCCCTTATGCTCTGTAGACTGCTGAGGATTTGGGGAGTCCCTTGGTTTACAAGTGGTGCCCATGGATCCCTGATCTTTATTCTGCTTTCCAGTTTATTCCTGTCCACAAAGAGAACAACTCGAAGGTACCCAACTCGAAGCCATCTCTGGAGAATGTAGGAACAAAGAAAAGCTCACTCCGTAAGAACAAAGTTTCTGTTCAGAGCTTGCTGTGGTAAAGGAGTCTACCACTGCCATTTGCATTTGGCCTACACTCAAAGGCAGGAAAAAGAGTAGGAAAACTTGATGGCAGGAAAAAGATAATAGTCCAGGTCTGTCTGATTGGAGCCAGTTATCTGGGGAGCTCCAGGTGGATCATGGGGATTCTGTGTAATAGGTTAGGGACACATATTTGGCTTTCCCTAGTTAGTCCCAAAGAGGAAGAAGTGGGGACAAAAATTACAGAAGCTTCCAGTGACTAATCAAGTTCTGAATACTCAAACTCAGTTGTTATGAAAGTTACTGTTCACCTTGCATATGACCCACCCAGAGGCACCATGAATTTGCGCTGCAGCTGTGCTGAAGTCGGAGGTCTGGGAGCAGTTCTCAGGGACCGGCATCAACATGCGGTGAGTGATGGGAAAAAGACCCTCCCATGGGAAAGGGGAAACCACCTGGAAGACATGTTGGATTTGGGCAGGACAGCCTTAACTCCATAAGGAAGTGGCTTCAGTTGGTTGCTCCCCTCACTGAGCAGATTGGTGGAATCTGCTTGGATTGGGCCATGCCCCTGGCTGGGACCCAGTGGGTTGCTACAAATTAATTCCCTGAGCACAGCCGCACACTGATGCAGTGAAGGCCTGCAAAGGTTGACTGTCCCAGAGGAGAGGAGCCAGTGCACACTATGCTTGCTTGAACTTCACTGTCTGATAGCGCCCGGCAGAGGGCAGAAGCCCCTAGCCTGCGTGCTCCAGATGGAGCCTTAACCAACAAGCAAAGGGGCTGGGAATTACACTGTACACTACTATGGAAGGAACCAAAAACATGACAAGAGGGAGAAATAAGAAAAAACCCCCAGCCCCCAACCCTGAGAACATTGATCCAGGAGAGGTAAATACAAAAGGGATTGAGGGCAGCAAATATGCAACATCAAACACAGTGGTAGCAGAGATAAAGAGATATCTTCAGGACCTTGTAAGCGGGATCAAACCTGAAATATTAATTCAAATTAAACAAGAGATAAGTAGATTAATAAAAGGCTGGGCACCTCTCAAGAAGACACAGACAGAAGAATGGAGGAACACAAAAGGAGAGAAACATTTAATGAAGAAAACAAGAAAAGCCTAGAATTCATGAAGCAAATTCAAAGAGATTATCAGGAAACTAAAGACTCCATAGAAAACTGGCAAAACTGCTTGAAAGAAACCAAAGATAGACTATCAAAAATTGAACACAGGATTGCAATGTGTGATCATGAAAGGGGAGATCTCTTAAAAATAACAAGGGAGCAGACAGTAACAATACAAAGGCTACAGGACGACAAGAGGATCTATAACTTAAGAATAAAGCATGTGAATGAAGAAGCAGGAGTCAAAACAGAGGAATTGCAAAGGCTATTCACAGAAATCATTAAGGAAAATTTCCCAAGCATAGAAAAAGGAAATGATATGCAGATGTATGAAGCATACAGAACTCTAGCCACCTACAACCAAAACAGAGCTATCCCCAGACACATAATAATCAAGATCCCAGAAATTCAGTATAAGAACAGAATATTAAAAGCCATCAGAGAAAAGAAACAGATCACCTATAAAGGAAAACCCATCAAAATCATGGCAGACTTTTCGACACAGACCATCAGGTCAAGAAGAGCTTGGAGTGAAGTAATTCAAGCCCTGAAGGAGAACAACCTCCAGCCCAGATTGATGTATCCTGCAAAACTCTATCTAGAAATTAATGGAGAAACAAGATGCTTCCATGACAAAGAGGAACTTGGAGAATTTGTGACCACCAATCCAACCCTACAAAAAATACTGAAGGACATTTTAGAGAGAGAGAGAGAATAAGAATATGAGCATTTCAGGAACAATGGCACAGAGGCCTTAGTGAACGGGGCAGATAGTGGAGTGGAACAGAAAAATAGACAACCAATGGCAGAAAAACAGAATAGCAGAAATAAGGCAGAGAAGATTTGCTGTAATCTCTACTATAGATGGCCTTGAAATATTAACAGACAGCAACACAGGCAGAGTAGATCAGGAGATAGGGTCCATTGAGATGCTCTATATAGGGAGGCAGTGAGACCCTAAACAAGCAGTGCACCCCATGGGAGTGAAAGGGGAGGAATTGTCTAAAAAAGGAAGGCAGAGGATATTGTTAATTGGGTAACAAGATTTAAAATTTACATTATTCTCATCACTCTGCTTGGATGGATTACATGCTGTTCCAGTTTGTCTACTTACACTAGACTCGAGGACAAGGTCAGCTATCCCAAAAATAAGAGGATATATTATGGTAATCATCCCTAATTTCCTATCAACTTAATCTGAAGCCCTTTATAACTTATACTATCTTATTATGACTGATCTTATTTGAATCTGGGTTGTTAGATTGCTACTTTATATTGACTGATTTTATTTAAATCTGTTATGATTGATAGCATCAAGTCTAAGAGTATAGGCAACTACATTGAAGATGACAAGATTCATTAAGATACCCACTCTGGTTTGATCACTACTTGCTCTTGAAGTCTTATAATGTCTCCAATGCTTTGTTTTTATTAATGCTGTTATATACTGCTGAGACATCATGGTAACCATTGTAGATCACCGTGTATTGCGGTTATATATGACTTTTTTGCTTCATGCTTTTCTAGGAATTGTTTTGTTTTATCTTGCTTTGTTTTGTTTTTACCTCTAGTACAGAAAGGCTAGATATACATTTAAAGACTCATACATGTGTAGATCTTATAAACAGTTTACAAGAACCAACTATGTAACACATGTTGAAATGAACAACTACTTTGAAGAAAAAGAGACACTACAGTACCCAGTGCTGATTCCGTAATGTCATGATGTGTAATCCAGCAACATTATCATTCTTTGTTCAAAGTGATTTTAGCTTGTTTTGTTTTGTTTAAGTTCAACACACATGAAGGTATGGACAGCTGTTTTTAGGAGAATGGAGACACTATGGCAGCCATTCTCGGTTTCCCTATTGTCTGGTCTTGAAGACCTGAAACGCCCTCCTCGTCCTGCTCAGATCAATTCCATACTATGTTGTTTCATGTGAATTCCCTGTATGTGAAAATATGGACAACTATTTGGAAGAAAACAAGAGTCAATACAATAGAGAGGGAATATCTCCAATTGTCTAGATTTGGAATTTATGTCCCTTACATTGCTTTCTTGTGATCCGCTTTGTTCTGTTTTGTTGCATTTAATTTTACCCTTTTGATATAATTGAATGTATATTTGAGTGGGTAAGATGGATGACCATATTGCTGTTTTTTTAATCAGATCGTGGAACAGAACTGTTAACAGACTGACTGTTTGAATGTCTACTTTACATGTTTTAACTTTGTAAATTGAACAACTATTTCCAAGAAGTCAGTATATAATTTGTCAAGTAATAATCTCTTAGGTTTTTTTTGTTGTTCTTTTCCTTTTTTCCTTGCAATTCTGTATTGTTGCTACCCTTTATTCTGCTTTGTTTTTTTTTCTTTCTTCTCTTTAAATAAAAAAAAAGAAAGTTACTATTCAGCTTCTCAGATTGTTACTGGAGATAGCGATCTAATTTCCTAGTAGTCTGACTTACAGCAAGCTGGATTCATGGGTTGGAGAGAACACCCCAGGGATTTGCTTCTTGGGCAGAAAGCTGCAGGTTGTGGGTCATGGTTCTATTTTTTTCTATACCCTATAGTTTGTACTGCTTCCATGTTGACCTTAAAACAAGATGTAGCTGGAAACTAGCCTTTTCTAGCCTTGAAAACTAGAGATCAGAAATGCCAGCCTCCATTAGCCTATCCTTGCCTTCTCTGCCTTCACTATTATTTGGCTCAGTGGCTACTCTGCAAAGCAGGTATAATGATTATTACAGTAAATCCAAACAATACAATTAGCCCTTAAGGAAATTATTTATTTATTTATTTATTTATTTATTTATTGCTGTGATAAAGGAGTCTACCATTGCCATTTGCATTTGGCCCTTAAGCTCTACCACAGTGTTTAAGGAAATTATTAATAATCTGTACTCATAACATAATGCTAACTTGAAAATGATGATAAATGTAACCCATGTAAGGTATGAACTATGTTGTAAAATATTAGAGCAAACCTACAGAGAAAAATAAGTGACAGGACCAAGTGCATGAAGTCACAGATGACTTTTATTGTGTTCGGAGTACTTGTCTGTATTCTCCATAATTTCTACAATGGAGTTATGCTAATTTTAACTAAATCATTTGTTTCCTTTAAAAAATTTGAGGCATGACATTTACAACTCAGTCTTCATAAGCCCTCTTAACCCCAAGGAATGCAGAGTAGATAGTAAACAGAGATCCTTATTTAGTAACATCCAAGTAACTCAGAATGTGTCGCAAGTCAGGCCAAAGCCTGAACGCTTTGAAAAAGAAATAGTCAGAAAGTATTTATTAACCTTGGAGACTCTGATCAGGTTCACACATGATATGCTAAGAATAGTCCAGGGACTGTTTTAGTTATTCTTTAGTACTCTAAAGTACATGCTGCAGAGTGGTGTGTGGTGGTCACACACCTGTAATTCCAGCACTCTGGAGGCTGAGAGAGAAGGGGTTGCTGTGAGCTTGAGGCTACTCTGGGCTACATAGTGAGACAAAGTCTCAGAAAAAAAATGCTGCTATTGTCATTTCCATGAGCAGCAGTGACAGTAGCAGTGTCCCCATTTGATAGGTGAGAAAAATTGAGGCTGAAACCATTTGAGAACTCTGCCCAACCTCTGTCTGCAGAGTAGTAGATAACAGATGCAGATCTAATGCAATGAGAGCCCAACAAAGGTCCAAAGACATGGAGTGCTTTCCTGCTTTCCTAACCTTTAAAATCAATTGTTAGAAGCTTGGTGTTTTCGTTAGTTGAGGTGCTGGTTTCACGTGGTTATTCATTATTCACTGAAGCAGTTCCCAGCATGATCGCTAGTCCTAACTTGGTCTTGCTCTTTTTTATATTTTGATCTTAGATCAGCTGCATTTCTTTAACCTTTCCCTCAGCCTTTAAACCCTCTCACCTTCCTCTCAGCTCCTCTTTAGTGAAACGCTGATTTAGAATCTTACAGAGCTGCTATTTCCTGTGATACACTGCACTGGTTGGAATGGAAGGCTTTTGACCCTGGAGGGCTTCCTGGGGATGGTACCTTTGGTCCTCAAGTACCTCACTCTCTCTGTTTATACTTTAGCTGCCTTATACTCATACTCTCTCTACTTATACTTTAGCTGCCTTGATTTCTCTCCTGTTTCTCCAACATGCCTGGCGAGCACCTGTCTCATGTCATTTGCATGGGTTGTTCCTCCACGTTATCATAACTGTCTCCAAACTCTGCAATGGTGCCCTCTCAAGATGCAGCTCTGTGCTCTCATGTTACTGCCCAAGAGAATTCACCCTAATACCCATATCTAATACCCACTTGCACAGGCCATCCAACACCTGTGACCTGGTAAGTTCTTCCTTCATAGCACTTCACAGTGTCTGTAACCACATCATTAATATTTAAGCCCTAGTTGTTTACATCCCCATTAGGATATCAATTCTCTGAACAGAAACTCTGTTCTTGTTCATCACTATAGTCCCTATACCTAAGAGATCCTCACCAATAATCTGTGGAGTAAATGACCCCATTTGCTCTCCCCAGTACCAGCTGAAGTGGATACTGACCTATTCTTGTGGGAACTCAAGCACTTTGTGCAAATTGGTCGGCTAGAACCTAGGGACACCAGAGATTGGACTTGAGGTTAGTTTGCGTCCCATCATTTTAACTACTTCCTGTCCAGCCCAATGATGAAAGAAGGATTCTCTCTGCAGTCTTGTGAATGGCCAAGCTCAAGACATCTGGCCCTGGACAGTTGCACCCACACTGGCTCATTGTTATTAACAATCATAATCTACAGAGAAGAACCACCGTGCCATGGAGGTCACACGAGGATTGCTGTCATGAAGAGTGAGCCACAAGGGTCATAGGAGGTGGCCTTTGTGGCACCAACATGGTGAGGCACCTCTTGGTTCTCATGAAAAGAAGTGATTGGCTTGATTGGAGAGTTCTGAAACTAGCAGAGCATAAGATGCGTATTATGCAGGGATAATCCAGAACTACATGCCTTCAATTAACAAGCATGTTGTTTGGTTGGGGGACTCTGTCTGCAGGAATGTGGTGGGAAAGGGATCTTGTGGTCGGGCTGTCTGAGGCCCTCATGATTTCACCACATGTCAAGGTGCAATGGTGTTGGGCCTTAATATTATGCCTTTTGCCAAATTCATATTTAAAACCATGCAAAGGGTAAAGAAGAAAACAATAGGCTTGATGGCAAGGTGCGGGGTAGAAGTTGCTGCTGCATAAGACAGCCTAAAATTAAAGAGGGCCTGTCAGTGCACCCCTAGGGAGGTATATGGCTCTTTCTAAAATGCTTCACAATCTTCAGGTAATTCTTACTTCTTATCTCAAGAGTACTGTGAAATTAGCAAGGCCAGTCTGTCTGGGAAGGAACTCAAGGGCAATATTTCAGGGTATTTGAGCTCACGAGGATGACAGATGTTGGCAGACTGGTATCCTGGAACCAGTTCAACACCTACCAATAATACCAGTGTGTTTTGCTAGTATGATTTTAAACACCCATAAAAATCAAGCTATATTGATGGGGGAGAATATAATATCTTCTTGGAAGTAGGCCCTGTTTTGTGCAAAGAGAATATACACAATGTTCCAACTATAGATAACTGACCCAGTAGTCCTCTGGGGCTACTGTGGCCTTGACCATCAATACATCTGAAGAACTCGTTAGAAGCACCATGTCTGGCACCTGAGCGGTGTCACTCTTGCCTGCATTTCAGATGCTTGGTTGTGTCAAATGTCAAATTATTTTTGTCTGTGTAGGATAAAGAGCTGTTTGCAGATCCCTTTCATTTTGTGGTATACATGTGTGTTTTGTCATTTTAAAAAAATCTTCATTTCCTGGGTTGAATTCTTTCTGTGCTTTTACTCGTGGGAAGAAGTGAACCTAAAAGTTGACAGTGCCCGACTTGCTGGGAAGATGTCAGCACTTTTTACTTGCACTCTTTAGAGAGGAATTTCCTACTTGCCCTGCCCCCTACCTACCATTTGTTCATGTGCACGCGTGCACGCACGCGTGCGCGCGCACACACACACACACACACACAGAGTTGTACAGTACTGCCATGAACAGCCCAGGCCCAGCCAGCTATCAGCACTGGCCACCTGCCTCTTTCCCTCCCATCACAGAGAATACAGGCAAGTGTCACAGTCCAGTCACCCTCAGGTGGTCCTCCTGATTGGCCTGTTCATGGCTGCCTCTTCGATTCCCTTCCGTCCACCTCACCCTCCTTTACCGGTTCACCCTTTGGATCTCATATCCTCTGAGGACTTCCTCAACACCCCTGCACTTCCTGTTGTGTCATCCTATGTTCAGCACCTGCACACAGTGTCCCCTTCACCTATTGCGTGGCCCCTGATCAGATGGTGGGGCAAGACCACAGCACCACATAGACAGGTGCACTATCTGTTTCACTTCCTCAATAAGTCTCAGATTATTCCCTCTAACCCTGTCCCCTCCACCTGGCTCCAGGCCACTATTGATGTTCCACAAACTAGAGTAGCAGCCTTGTAACTGGTCCTCCCTGCCCAATCTGACCAGAGGACAGGCATCATCACAGCATCGGCTCCCATCCTGGGCTCAGCACTGAAAAGGAGACAGCTCTGCTGCCCTGCTGCAGTGCTGCTCCCAATGGGCTATAGATTCTGGAAGCCACGTGGCTCTTTCCCCAAAGATCATTGAGCCTGGCGAAAGAAGAGACAAGAAACAGACAACTGGCTGGGCCCTGTAGCCACACGGACAGGCAAGGTCCCATGCTGCCATCGACATTGCCATGACCATTAGCAGCAGAAGCAGTGGCAAGTATTTTAGGGAACTAAAGATTAACTAAAACACTTACTGGAAAATTCTTTGTATACCATGTATGAACCTGATCAGAGTCCCCAAAGTCACAGACCTTGGACCTCATCCTTACTGATGTCCAGAAACTGCCCAAACTCCAGAGCCTGTGATGAGAGGCCCCACAGGATCTTTCCTCTGTGTGCTTCTGTAGTTTCAGGCCTGTTTCCTCTCTCTCACCTCAGATGTGCAATGCAGATCTACTAAATGACTCGGGAGCCCTTAGCAGATGCTTCGTCATATATGACCACTATTCCTTTACTCTTTGACCCTCTCTGTCCCCCACTAGACTGTGTGCTCCTTACAGAAAGGCACCATGACTTGCCCTCCAAAGGGCACCCAGGACTTGGCATAGGGAGGAGGCTTGGGACATGTGGGGGCAGGGAGGGGTGTTTCTGCCTGTGGGGTTCGCAGCCCTGTACTTTTCAGAGCAGCCCTATTCCCTGGAGAAGCTTCTGTGAACCACAGACTCTGCTGGGTTTGGGGATGGGGAAGGGGCATGAAGAAGGGTAAAGAGCACACTATATGTGACAAGAATGTTTGCAGAGAAGCAGCAGAGATGAGCGCCAGCGCTCAGTACCAGCTCAGTGTTGTACTCTAACCTGAGCGTCGTCATTCTGTTCTGTATGCGCCATTGCTATTGTCCTAGATTCCAACCTTTGTTCCTCCTAAAATTCCAGATGCCTGGTCAGACTCCCTATCCTGTGCAGCTGTGACCTCTGTACTCCGTAAATTTCCAGGAATTAGCCCACCACCAGGCTTTAAAGTTGTAGCCTTTGTACTCTATAAGATACCCGTAAATTAACCACAAGTTGTAAAGTTTCCTATTATTGG
This sequence comes from Dolichotis patagonum, assembly GCA_004027295.1. Taxonomy (NCBI): domain Eukaryota; kingdom Metazoa; phylum Chordata; class Mammalia; order Rodentia; family Caviidae; genus Dolichotis; species Dolichotis patagonum. The sequence goes on from PVJX010002345.1 coordinate 103,399, forward strand.
CTCATCACCAATTGTAATTTCCTGTAAATCCAGCTGCCTCTGTTAAAGTTTGTCCTAAGAACCTAATAAGAGAACAAACAGAGCCCCTATACCCTTACCCCTCCCCACTCATACTTTGCGGTTTTTTCCTTTATAAACCCCTTACCAATGTAACCTAATTGCACAGTTCTGCAGATTCTTCTCCATCTGTGTTGCTGGTGCCAGCTAAAATAAAAAGTGCTATTTTCAACCCCCTTTTGGATGTCATCTAGTTTTTGGGTACCACACTCAGAAGCTCAGCATCTGCCCAGCCCTCCAGGAGCCGACTGTGTGACTCTAATCCACGATACCTCCCTGGTACCTGGTTCTTGGTTGCCTCAAATTCTCGGTGTTGGGCACTGCTGTGAGTGCTGGGAGTCCTGGATTAGGAATGCAAAGAAGCGTTTTCTACCAGCATAAACTACATATGAGCCGAGTGCGGTAGCACATGTGTATAATCCCAGCTACTCAAGACGCTGGGGCAGGAGGATTACAAGGTCAAGGCCAGCCTGGGCAACTTAGCCAGACTATCTCAGAATGAAAAAGGACTGGGTATATAGCTCAATAGAAGAGCACTTGTTTAGAATGTATAAGCTAGAGAAGTTTAAAAAAAAAGGAAAGGAAAACATATACAAAAACATTTTCAGAGTTATTGCTCCAATGGCTGCCACCATTTTATTATTATTATTTTCTCATTCAGAGAAGACATGATTCCCATGATACCCCACGCTGACACATCAGCAGGTATGACCATTATTTCAGCCCTGTTCCACCAGTTACAGTCTACATTAGAGTCAGCAGACTGCTCTGCAAAGGTACAGGCAGGCAATGTTATGGGCCTTGCAAACCTGAGGTTCTCAGCTTAGCCTCTGGAGCAGCCTCAGACAAGGTGGAACCAAATGGACATGGTTACAGCCAATAAAACTTTATTTACAAAACCAAACAGCAGCCCAGACTGGTCTGTTGGCCATAGTTTGCCAGCTATTTGTATCTGTCATCTCCAACATGACAAAAACCTTATCCAAAAAAACAAAAACAACTTTAAAACCCAGGAATAAAGTAACAGCCACTACAGCAGGTGAGGAAATATTAGGTAAATTATTTTGAAAATCTTAGGGAAGTACACATGGTTAGTGGCAGCAGTACAGTCCACGAATGCACTGCACTTGTTCAGCCCACTTAGGTACATACCGGGTGCACTGTATTCATGATCTTAGATCCTCAAAGAACTTGCAAAATAAGACATTTTCATTTACTAATTTATGGATGTGGGACCCGAGCCTCAGAAACCAGCTCAGATGCCACACAACTGTTCTCTTCCTAACAGCTACTCCTCGATCCAAAACAGGGGACTTGAAAGAGAAAAGGAAGCGCAGGAAAGATGAGAATACCAGAGAAACAGACAAGCACATGGCTGCAAGCAGACAGTCCTGCTGTGTGTAGGCAGGCAGACAGGGCCAAGTAATGCTCCTTTAGCTGTCAAATGATTGCCCGTGTTTGCCATGGTATTTGGGGCTGCACGCTCCTCTCTGTGGGACTGAGGATTTTTTTCTGGGCAGTTCCCAGATTTAAATCCTAAACCAGGCGAGCAATATACAGTGGGTTTTGCCAGTGGTGGAGGGCTGCCCTTCTCGGCAAGGAATGGCCTGAGTCATAGGGCAGACTTCCAGAACCTTCTAGGCCTGCCCAAAGCCAAGCCTGCCTCAGCCCTACAGGGAGGAGAGAGCAGCCGGCACCGCTTGAATGCCGAGTCCCCTGTCTGGAGGTGGCCAGATTTAGCAATCTGTCATACACAGCCTGCCTCATCCTGACACCGGGCTCTAAGAGCCAGGCAGAAAAGCATCTGTCGGCATGCCTTAGACCGAGATTAGAGGGGCTGGGGGAGGATAATTACCGTGTTTGCTTTCCTGTAAAGTGCGTGTCAGGAGGAAAGGATTAAGCTAATTGCAGAAATCTCCAGCACTCCCATCAAAGGCAGCTGCAAAGCGGCTGCTTTCCCTGGTAACTCACCTGCTTCTGAGAGCTCGGCTCGAGGAGGCCTATCAACACCTCCACTCTGTCCCCAGCAACTCTTTTCAGAAATAGTTTGAGTTGGCGTTAGCCATTCTGCGAAGGAGAGAGGGGCTAAAAATAACCGCGTGTGAAGGAGGCATCCCGCCTTTTTTTTCTTTTAATTTCCAAAGCTTACATCAAATTTCCCAGAGAAAAATGGAAAGCTGATTTTCCTGAGGCCTCACATATTTGTTCACGTGTGACAAGTGAAATAAGTGGCACGGATAGTGGGAGTGCGACACTGGGATAGGTGGGCAGCCAGTCAACTCCACTCTATCATCTCTCGGGACTATCAGCTCCCGGTCCCCAGGGCTGTGCCACACAAATGGAAACACAGACTTCATGTCATTTATCACCCTGCACCACCTCGCATCCCAAACACCCCTGAACTCAATACCAACCCGAAAGAGATAGGCTGCTGCCTCCTACCAAACGAATGGAACTTGGTTTTTGAGTTTCCAGATGATAGATACTGGGGTTGTTGTGAAATAAAATTTGGAAAAGCAATAAATGGAAAGCTTTCCTCTTTGTTTTTAATTTAAGGTATTGTACTATGTCTACCCCAGTATTTTTGGCTAATAGACTTTAGTTTTCCCCCAAATTAAGATATCTGAAATACAGTCAGCTGTGTAAATTTTTGCCATGATGCACTCTTAGACTGCTTAGAAGGTAAACTGCCGGAAGTATTAAACATCAAGTCGCCCATAAACCAATCACTTTCCAAAACATGAGGCCTCTGGGGACAACCTAGATCTAAACCCTAACACCAGATGAATCCTCCAAATATTTATGTGAGTGTTTAGGACCAGAGACCTGGCTCCATCCACTGTCACTTACTAGCTTTCGTGCTTTGAGAGGAAATCAACTCGCCTTGATTTCCTCATGAGTACAGTGGGAATTACGCTCCCGCGTAGAAGGATGTCAGCATCGCCCGAGCTGCGGCATTCACAGTGGGCACCACCACGGTCTCAGCGCCATCTTCATCACCATCTACCGGAAAATTGTATGGCCTGACATTAGTTAGGGTTCTCCGGAGAAACAGAGCCAATAGGGTGAGTGCTTGTAGCTATTATGAATGATACAGATATGGATATAAAGAGAGAGAAATATATTTTAAGGAATTAATTCATATGATTATGAGAGCTGGCAAAAATGAAATACATAGCATTGTCCGGCAAGCTGGGCATCCCGCCAGGAGCTGAGGTTATAGTCGTGGGTGAAAAGGCCGTCTAGAGATAGAATCCCTTCTGCTTTGGAGGGACTCCATCTTATTACTTCCAGTCTTCCCTCAACTGCTTAGACGAGGACCCTATGAGATTATGGGACACACCCTGGTTTTCTTGAGTTCACTGGTTTAAAAGTCAATCACATGTAATATACATTTTCACAGCTACATCCAGGTTGGTGTTGGACCAAACAGCTGGGCACCATAACTGCACCAAATTCACACATTAAGCTCACCATGACAGGGACTCTTTCTCCCAATTCAGGGAAAAATGTGACCTGACCAAACAATAAGTGTTGACTAAGTCTTAGATTAACCATTAGCTACTTAATAACGTAGGGCAACAACACAAAATGCAGAACAACCAATCACCTGCTCACTCCCTTCAGCTCCCAGGGAGTCACCAGGAAGAATGATGCAGTGGTGTGATGGAAACATCCAGGCTGGGAGTTGGTAACCCACACCCAAGTCCCCCTGCCTTTGGACAGTATGTGGCTTTAGGCACTTCCTGAGAGTCTCTACACTTTCTCAGCTGCAAATCAGTGTAAGCAGATCTGCCTTGCCCACTGCCCAGGCGAAATATGAGAATTAATGTGGCAGCTTTGGGAAGGGCTTTGTGAGTAAACTCCCAATGGTCTCCACAGAAGACATCATCTTACAAGGAGCACAATGCTCTGAACCAATCAACTCCAATTATTTGTACCAAAGCAAAGAGAAGGCAGCTCTTCTGCGCCATAAGTTTGACCTAACTCTAATATGTTAGCTAACATAATCATTAATGCTCTCAGTTAGAATTAATTTTCTTCCCTTCTTGGGATTTAGAATGGCTTTTTTGGATGTGAATTAAATGATCAAGTTGTTTGTAACAATGACTCTTGTTCTCTCTCTCTCTCTCTCTCAGTAAATTTTCACATAGAAAGCATTTCATTACATTTGAGCAGGATTCAAAGCAGCAGGTCCAGCGAATGTTGTAGTGGCTAATTCATTCATTACAGAGCCGTTTATGAGCCTTTGCCATGCACTGGGCCCTGGGCCGGGCATTGGGCTGGGGCCTTGCTGAAGAGGGTAGTAATTTAAGTGCTGAACCTGGTCTCAGAATACGGCAAGTGCTTGATAGATGCCACCAATGTATTATTTGTTATGCGTTATTGTGTGACCATTTCTAAAGAGAAAGACAAGATGCATGCTTTAAAATAAACATAATATTCTTCCCAACATCTACAGCTTTCTTAAAGTCCCCCAGCTTTCTTGGTGACCGGAAGTCCATTCATTATCATACCAAAGCCAGGGCACCAAGAGCTCTGAGGAGTGAAGCAATCATTCTTTGGAAAATTTCACCATCAAAGGAAATTGTCTTGTGTTGTCTCTTAGAACACTTCACACTTCATTGGGAAGCTATAAAGGCAATTACCAGGTCATTAGTAAAGGTTACTATTTTTTTAAGCTCTAAAAGCAACTCACCCAGAATGACCTTAGCACACATTTCTGCAGGATGCAGTTGCTGTAGGAAGCAGTGAGATCTTTGGAGAATAAGTGACCCTGCAGCAGCGCTAAACCTTTGCCAAGCCTCAGTTTCCCCCTCTCTAGATGGAGGCTAGGGGGTCCTGCCTGCTCTATGGGGCTGTTGAAGTAAAATGGCTTTGGAATAACAATAACAGCGGCCTGGCATCTGGAAGCACTCTGCAAACACAATGCCTTTCTTCTCCTGGCTCCTCCTCACTTGTGTCTGGGGTCTGAGAGAGGACACAGAAAGAAGCATGGAAGTGGGCCTTGGATCCATCAGGGTGGGCTGAGTCACACTGAAATAGCGACCACAACCCTCAGCAGCTGGAAGTGACCGGCGTCATTTGTCACCCACACCCCATATCCATTGTGAATTGACAGATGAGGGCCACCCAGCACAGACACTCACAGACCCTCGCTGGCAGAAACTGCATCTAGACACGCGACTCCCTGATCACAGCAGAAGGGCAAAAGGAGCATCATGGACCCCACACCAGCCGGAACTTTCCTACCTGACAGCAAGGTGCGTAATTGCTGTCATCCACATGGAGCAAAGCCAGTCACCAGTCACGTCTCCTGGCTGAGACGAGCAGGGTGCGGGTGTGCCATCCTGTTATGGTCACAAGGACCGCTGGTCCAGGAAGGGACTACAGTGTAGGAACTCAGACCCAAGCTGATCCCCATAAATAATAAACACTAAGTGAAAATCTAACAAAAGTTTAGGTCTCGGATCTTGTAACATCAGTTCAAACTATTTGCTTTGTCAACATTTTCCTTTAAACATTTAATCCTTCCTTATTTGGTAACTTGGTACCTACTGTTGTAGTTATTTTTCTCAATACTGAGACAAAATACCTGACCCCTATCATTAAAGGAGGAAATGTTCATTTTGGCCTACAGTTTATAGAGGTTTCAGTCCATAGCTGACTGGCTCCAGGGCAGGGTGGCATGACAGCGGGGCATCGCAGAGGAGAAACAGTTTGAGGCAGACAGAAGGCAGAAGCAAGCAAGCAGCAAAGCAGTGAAGCAGCAGGCAACAACAGCAGCAGCCTTCTTTTTTTGTCCCTTATATTCATCCAGGTTATAAGCCTTAGTGCTGGTAGCACTCACACCCAAGATAGGGCACTCTTAATCCTACCCAGAACTATGCTAAACCAATCAGTGGGCTAATTTAGTAATCATAGCATCCTAGCATCATGCACTCAAGATACAGCCACTCCTGAAAAGCCCCATCTATGACCCTACGAGGCTTCAGGGACATCTAGATACAGCCGTAGTAATACCTTCTTTGCAACAGATATTGTTCGGCTTAGTGAATATGATCTATCTCATTCCCACCGTTATGCAGTTGCCTTCTGGAAAGAAGACAGACAACAGACAAGTAGGAAGTGGGCATGGTCATTTGGGGGCACAAGTACTGAAAGAAAAATAAATCAGGGAAAAAGAACAGTGAATAACCAAAAAAAAAGAAAGACATTTTTTTTCCCAGCGTTTTATCCCATCTCCCCATCCTCTTAAAGCTTTCTGGAAAGTAGAATGACTGCCTCCAAAATAATGACAACAGTAACAATTTCCACAGTGCTGCACTAATGACACTAATGACTATGCCACATCTCTCCTGTCAGCACCTCCCTTGACCTAGTGCCCCTTCTGCCAGCCTGGATAGCAGACTTGGGAAAGGCCCCAGGTGCCTGATGTTCCTTGGACCCAAGGGGATAGAGTGGGACAGAGACTTGTAGAACAGGACAAGAACAGCCTCCACCCATGCTGGGGTTAGGGCTTGACCATTGCCTGGGCCTTCCTGTGCATATGTGCTGTTCTGGAACATTCTGTGATTCACGTACACCTGTGCACAGGCATCCAGGTTGCTGGTTAGGAGCAGAGCTGGGGTAAGGGTTGGGAGCAGGTGGACTGAGAGTGGGGGACAGAGTTTTCATTTATGGACCATCTCCCCCTCCCCAGCTAGGGGCTCCTCATGCATACCTGTTTGTATCCCACCTTCTCCATGTCCTCCTGAGGCAGAAATCTCCATCCCTAGTTTGCAACTGAGGGCACTGAGGTTAGGAGATGGGAGAGTTTCCACCTAAGTCACAGGGCAAGTAAGTGCCACAGACAGGATTAGAGCAAGGTCTGCTTTTCATCTGTTCATCTGGGAAATTCCAACTCTCTTCCACCTTTCTGTGCATTTTCCCTCTGCTGCAGGGGTCTCTGTTGGTATCAACACATCAGCCCTGCAGGTAGTTCTCCAGGTTGCTGGTTATTACTTGTTGAACCCACATTATGTTCTAGAAATGACACTAATGACTATGCCACTGCATTATACCCTACTCAATCATTTTCTGTGGAATATGTTATGTATATACCACTGCAAGCCTGTAGAGCAGCCTTTGCCAGTGTCTCTATGTTCACCTTCTCAGATGAGAAGATGTGATGTGATGAGACCAGCCTGCACTGGTGGGATAACAGTGGTTGGCTGTACAACTCTGCCCTCTCTGCTTGTTCAAAGCATCTGTTTCATGTTGATTATAAACATACCTGGTATGGTATGAATCAGGAATGTATGAGGGGCCAGCCCCGTCCAGGGTGTTCTGTCCCTTTTATGAAGCAGCAGGGGAAGAGGGAGCCCTCCAGGTTTATGCTAGCACCCCAAACCCACCAGGAGGTTATGGTGCCATCCCTCTCTGCCCAGTTTGAGGAGGACAGGTGAGGTAATGTGAGTAGCAGCATTTGGTTTCCTTGCCTTGGTCTTGATCAGACCATGAGCTTGTGAAAATCCAAACTCTCGACTCTATCTTGGATTAGTCACTCAACTGTTATTCTTCTCCTGTCCTTGTTTTCTTTATTTGCTCATTATAATGTCATTAGCATGAACAGAGGAGTCCAAAGTATTGGCCAAAATTCTCATTGTTGGGGAAAAAAATACTTGACACCTTCAAAGGAGAGGTTAATTTGCTTATGGTTTCAGAAGTTTCAGTCCGTGGTCAGCTGGCTCCAAGGCACAGAAATGTCATGATGGAAGGACATGATGAACCAAAGCTGCTTATTTAATGGAATGTAAAAGACAGAGGAGCCATGCCAAAGGGGAAAGGACCAGGGATCAGATATAGTCCCCCAGGTCACACCACCGATGACACACCCAGAATTGTGGTTTATTAATCTCCTTGGTCTCGCTAGCCAATTAAGTTGACAATAAAGACTATTAATCACATCCCATTACCAGGGACTATGGGAGGGAAGGTAGTGCCATTCATTCTGAGCAGACGCAGTCAGGCTGCAAGGTCAGTCTCCAGCTGTGTCCTGAACTCACATCATTTTGTGGGTTGCCAAATTGTAAACTCTTTTATTTTCACTATGCTGCTCATAGATCTTACTAACCAAACGTACTCTTCCAAATCCATTTGTTGAACATGTTCATTTCTATGTACATAAGTACACGGTTCTTCGGTATGATGGAAACAAGTGTATGCGTGCATTCTATCTTATATGTGCTAAATCTATAGTATTATTATTTAACCTAAAAATGTTCCTTGACTTGTATAATAGGTGAAGTTATTGACAAGTAGACACTGATCTCCCACTTGTAGTAAGTAAGGGCTCTGAGAAATGTTTATCTCCATATAAGATGTGTTCCCAGATTTTCCATCTCTCACCTTACAAGATGGAAAAGAACTGGGTCACATTCCCCCATTTCCAGAACCTATGGAAGTCAAAAGTTTCCACTGATTCTGTGAATCCTAGGTAACTTGATGTTCTTGGAGTCAAGTGCAGATTTCATGTCCCTTTACAATGTCTTAAATCTGCTACCTGCAGTGAAATATAGTTCCTTTCGCAGATTTCTCCTCTGTATATAGTCATTCATGTCAAACAGGGCAGAAAATTAGGAGCCAAAATTGCAAATTCATGACTTTTCTCCCACCCCTTTCTCCTGGGTTAACCAGTCAAATCCTAATGCAGTCTCCTCAGCATTTTCCTGTTTTAGCATTTCCACCTCCTCCTTTCCCTTATGTATACATCCAGGCCCTTCTTAGGGAGGAGAGAGAAGGGAATAAAACCTTGAAGATCCATTAGAGAATACAAAGATTGGCGCTCCAGTGGTGCAATCGGTTAGCATGCGGTATTTATACAGAACATGCAGAGATTTTTCTCAAAGACAGGGCACAAAAGAGAACAGCAGAAAAGTGATGACACAGAAAGACGCACACAGTCTCCTGTAGGCTGAGTGTTAGGGAAAGATGAATCTGTTTGCTTGTTTGTTTTCTGAGGCAGGATCTCACTAGGTAGCCCAGGCTGGCCTTGATCCCGCTCTGCTCTTCCCTCAGCCTCCCAGGAGCCAGGATTGCAGACGTGCACCATCATACCTGGTGAGAAAATGGATCTTACCATGCAGTTATTTACTTCTTTCTTGCTATGTCTCAGGGACTGTTTTCAGTCTGGACAAACACTAACTTATTTAACTGGCCCCTAACCACTCTGTAAAGTAGGTGCTATTATCATGCTCATTGTATAAAGGGGGAAACTAGAGCTCAGAGAGGTTAAAGGATTTGCCTAAGATCCCACAGTCTGCAAGCAGGACAGCCAAACCCAAATCCAGGTTGTCTGCTCTGGAGTTCTTGCTGCTACCCTCACTTGTCCTCCTCCTCCGGCAGCGGTTCCTGCACTGAGTTTCCTTTTACGATGCTCCAGGCCTTGTAGCAAAGACCCGGGTGAGTCATCAGCCCTACCCCTCACCCCACCGCATTTACTTTGCCCACCGCATCAACTTGACTCCCAGCCCTGTGGCGTCCCGGAATACACTAGGCTTTTAAAAGCGCGCCTGACCTGACTTCGAGGCAGGTAGCAGGTGAGGCTCACGGAGAGGACTTTTAGAAGTCACAGGCTCCTGCTCAACAGCGCCCTCTCTCGTCTTCTTTCTGCTTTCCTCCAGGACTTCCTTAGAAACTGCGTCCCCAACCCCTACCTAACTCCTTACTGCACAGTTTTAATCAACCTGCTTCTCTCTATTACGCATTCCCAAGCTCACTCTTGGCTCAGATAGACAAAGTTTACAGAATCCACCCTGTTCAGACAATTTTCAAACTTCACCTTCGGTTGAGGTCCCTTGTTCTTCCAGTTTCTGAGAGGAGGAGTCAGTATTTGGTTTCCTTGGGGCCTCATCCATAGGGTGCTGCCAAGGAAAAAAGCACCTCTCAGAATGACAAAGAAGGCCTTTGTAGGGTCACCTTTCTAAGCCACCATGGAAAAGTACTGTAGCCTGCAGTGTGCCTGTATTTGCTATATTATCCGCTTTCCCTCCAGTTCACTCTTCTGATAAGCAGAATCTAGATGGTAGTGCCTCCCAGATAGAGCTGCTTATTGCTGATTCCCTGAAAAGCCAAGGCAGAGATATTTTTCAAAAATCTGGCCACTTTGATATCAACGGTGACGTGGACCCAGTGGAGAATGTTACTTTCAGCTGCCAAATTGCAAAGATGCCCTCTTGAGTTTCCAAAAATACCTCCTTACTGAAGAGTTCTTTGCCTCCAAGAAGAAGGGTGACAGGTCGCAACATTCACCGAGTAGCAGGCAGCAGGCATTAGTCATGCGAGCAGAAGTTGCAGATAAATTTTAAGAACCGCTGCAAACATGGGACCATATGGTGTCCAGGGGCATTTTTGTTTTGGCAGATATATCTTGGGATCTTTGAAGGAATGGCTGCATTGCCAACTCGTCAATTAATCAACCTTCTCAAGGTCACCAGGGACGTTGTGGAGGGAACCCAGGCAATGGTGGCCTGAAGGAACCAGTTTTAATTAAAGGATTTGTACATTGATGGAATCCTCAAATCCTTTGAGCAATGTTGCATGATCTGGTCCTTTCAATCCCTGTGTGCATTTTCCATGACTGGGAAAAAAATCTACAAATATCCTGACCAAGCACTTGGAGGAAGGATGCTGTTGTTAACTTCTATAGAAACCTCACTGAAGAATACACCGCTGGGAAAGAAGCCCAAGTATATGAAAAGCAAAGGAGAAAACTGCATTCTGCAGCATTAGGAAGGATATAATTCTCCAAACTCTGTCATAAGGTCCTGATCATTACTTTTTACGGAAGAATTGCTCTGCAGGACCTTAAATGTTTTGACATGATCTGCAGTTCAAATATTCATCAATTGTCTTTGTTTAAATTGTTACTTAGGATTTAGGTGAGATCATTGGTAGTTGGGAATTAACAGTTCGTTGTGCATGAGGTACTCAAACTTGGAGTCCTCGGGCAGAATTTTGTCCTTAGATTTTTTTTTTTTTTGGACATGCAAAATAGTCTTAAAAGGCATCTCCCGGCTTCTGAGAGAATCAGCTGACAAGGTCATCCATCCCTTTCACTGGGTGTGTGTTCTCTGGGACCACTCCACACACAGCTTCACCGGGCTGACTCCTGAACGCATTTCTGAGTTCTGACCCTTACCCAATATTCTTCCAAAGCCACCCCCACCCGCTTTCTGTCATTTAGCTTATGAAAAACTCATGCAGTGATTTCTTATTCTCTCATTCTGTCCCCTAGCATGGGCTATACTACAGAAAATATAAACTGGGAGAAAAACCAACTCCTAATCACTGGAAATCATAGGAATCACTCCTAATCATAGGAACCCTAATCACTCCTAACCATAGGAAACCCAACAACACGATTGCTGGGTGACATTTATCAAGTTCCATCACCAGAGCCTCTACGACATTACTTCTCCTCCAAATATGCTTCAAAGAACTGTGAGTTAACTTTCACGCATCAGCTTTTTATCTGGAGCTGTTATAAGGTCATCTTTAGGTGTTTGAGAAACTGCTTTCAAATTCAAATATATTGTTCAGTGTTTCTTATCAGAGCAACCTGCAGGCTGGGTTATCCTTAGCGCTCAGAACTGAGATAATGATCTGCTTCCTCAATAACAAGATAGGTACAGAACACACATCTTTGTCAGCTCAGGCTACCTCAGCAGAGTACCGCTGACTTACGGCTAAAACAATGGGCATGTGGAGTTCACAGTTGTGGAGTCTGAATTCTGAAATCAGGATGCCAGGACGGTCATTTTCTGGTGAGGCTTCGCTTCCTGAATTGCAGATAGCTAAATTTATTCTGTCTTCGTGAGTCTTTCCTGAGAGAGAGACTGGGAGGGAGGCTGATCACGATTTCTCTGGTGTCTATTCTTATAAGGACATTTAACCCTATCAGTCAGGGCTTTACTCTCTGACTTGATTTTTTTTTTTTTTAGTTACATGATTTAATTTATTTTCTTTTCTTTTTGTGTATTTACTTTAGGACTTCCCTTTGTGATTACAAAAAAAGGGCTTACGTAAAATATAACTGTTTCTTTCAACCATTTATTTTAAGCCAGTAAAAATTTAATTTTTACCAATTGAAAAACTGTGCTTTAATTTCTCCCTCATGCACATATTTTGTTACTGATGTCAAATTTTGCATCTTGTCATAATCACATACGTATGTTATGATAGCTATAGTGATTTTAATTTTTATACTAGAGTTAGAAGTGGTTTATGCACAACATTACAGTTAGAGTACTCTAAATTTTACTATATTTTTACATCTACAGTGAGATTTATACTTTTGTATGTTTGCATGATAAACATCCTTTTATTTCAACTTGGGGAACAGTCTCAACATTTCTTGTAGAGTAGGTTTATTGGTATGAACTCCCGCAGCTTTTTGTCTAGAAAACTCTCTTTTTCACTACTAAAGGATAGCTTTGGAAATTTGGATAGATAGCTTCTTTCTTCAGCATTCTGAATATGTCATATGTCATTCCACTTTCTCCTGGTCTGAGAGAGTTCTGCTGAAAAATCTTCTGGAATCTTACAGAAGTCCCATTGTATATGACAAGTTTCTTTTCTCTCACTACTTTCAAAATTCTGTCATTGACTTATGAGAATGTAATGAAAATATGTCTCAGGGAAGATCTTTTTATGTTTGATCTTTTGGGGATTTTGGGGGATTCATGACTCTGAATGTTCATTTCCCTGCACAGACCTAAATGAGCTTTCAATAAAATGTTTATCTTCATTAGTACATGTGGATGGTAGATAGTTTACATTCACCTTAGGGAATACATATGTTCAATGTTACTTAATTTTTTTAATTCCTTTTCCCCTACCCCTTCCCTCCATTTCAATATCTTCTTCCCATTTGCAAAAGATCTACTTCCCTGTTTCCTATTGTACATCTTTTATTTTTATTTTTTTAAAGAAAGACAGAAAAGAAAAATTTAAAAAAATAGGAAAAACAAGAAAAAAGTAGAATACAAAATTTTAAAAATTCACATCATAAAATTGCTAGTTGATACATTACATATTGTCATCTTAACAATAGTTGTTAAAGGGACAAAATCAAAGCATAAAAAGTGGCTAGACACTCAAACATTGACAGTGCAAATTCTTCTGTTCAATGATCTAACAGAAATTTAGTAATATGGTCATCTGTCTTACACACTATACATACAGTTATATCCTTTAGAGTACTTTCCTTCCCTTTCACTTTTACAATATCTATTATACTTTTTGGACCCTATTATTCTGTCAGTCCTTATTATTTTTTACACTACAGAGACAATGTGATATTTACTAATGTAAGTCTTGTTTATTTCACTAATGAGGATATTCTCAATTTGCCTCCATTTACCTATAAAGGCCTCAAGATCATCTTTTTTATAGCTGAATAGTATTCCATTGTATAAAAATACCACATCTTTTTATCCACTCTGCAGTTGATGGGCACTTTGGTTGTTTCCAAGATTCAGCTATCACAAACTGTGCTGCTATGAACATGGGTGCACTTATATTGCTGTGACATGACCTTTTCAATTTTTCTGGGAAAATGCCCTTAAGGGGAATAGCTGGATTGAATGGAACTTCCAGTCCTAATTTTTTGAGGAATCGCCATTCTGATTTCCACAGTGGTTGCAGCACTCTGCACACTCACCGACAGTGGAGCAGTGTTCCTTTTTCCCTCCTCGCCAACATTTGTTATCAGTTGTTTTCTTGATGACAGCCATTCTTTCTGGGGTGAGACAAAATCTCAATGCTGTTTTAATTTGCATTTCTTGAATGACCAGTGATGGTGAGCATTTCTTCATATATTTATTTGCCATTTGTATATCTTCATCTAAGAACTGTGTGTTGATCTCAGATGCCCATTTTTGGAGAGAGTGTTTGAATTTGGGGGGCTTAATGTTTTTCAGTTCTTTATATGTTCTGGATATAAGTCCTTTGTCTGAGGGATTGTTGGCTAAAATTCTTTCCCATTCTGAGGGCTTTCTTTTCACTTTGTTGGTGATTTCTTTTGAAGTACAAAAACTTAGTAATATGAGATGCCAATTGTTGGTTCTTTGAAGTATTTCCCATGCAGTTTGCATTTTATTCATGAATTCTCTCCCTACCCCTATGTCTCCAAGATTTTTACCTACCTTGTCCTCCAGTAGATTTAGTGTTTCTGTTTTAATATTTAGATCCTTGATCCATTTTGACTTTAGTTTAGTATATGGTGATAGGCATGGGTCTATTTTCAGTCTTTGGCATGTGGAAAGCCAATTTTTCCAACACCATTTATTAAAGAGACTATCTTTTTTCCAGTGAACATGTTTAGCCCATTTGCCAAATATAAAGTGGCTGAGTGTCTTTGTAGTAGTGTTTGCAACTTCTAATCTGTTCCATTGATCCTCAGATCTATTTCTTTGCCAGTACCATGCTGATTTTATTACTGTGGCCTTGTAGTATAGTTTCAAGTCAGGAATTGAGATGCTTCCTGTCTTGCCTTTGTTGCCCAGAATTGCCTTTGCTATTCTAGGTTTCTTCTGTTTCCAGATGAATTTTAGGAATATTTTCTCTAGATCTGTAAGGTATGTTAATGGCATTTTGAGCGGGATTGCTTTAAATCTGTATAACAGTTTTGGGAATATGGCCATTTTCACAGTGTTGGTTCTTCCTAACCAAGAGCAAGGAATATCCTTCCATTTTCTAATATACTCTTCAACCTCCTTTTTTAGAGTAGTATAATTTTCAGCATATAGGTCTTTTACATTCTTGGTTAGGTTGATTCCTAGGTATTTCATTTTTTTAGATGTTATTGTGGAAAGTGATATTTCCATAATTTCTCTCTCATGGAGTTTTTTGTTTGTGTACAGGAATGCTATTGATTTTTTAATGTTGACTTTGTATGCAGCTATGCTGCTGAATTTGTTTATTATCTTTGGTAGCTTTTTAACAGAGTTTTTTTGGGTCTTCTATGTAGAGTATCATGTCATCTGCAAATAATGATAATTTAACTTCTTCTTTTCCTATTTTAATTCCTTTTATTTCTCCCTCTTGTCTGATTTCTCTGGCTATATTTCCAGAACTATATTGAATAGGAGTGGTGATAGTGGACATCCTCATCTTGATCCTGATTTTAGAGTGAAGGCTTTCAGTTTTTGTCCATTTAGTATAATGTTGGCTGTTGGTTTATCATGGATGGCCTTTATGAGACTGAGGTAAGTGTCATTTATTCTGAGTTTCTGTAGGGTTTTTATCATGAAAAGGTGTTGAACTTTATTGGAAGCTTTTTCTGCATCTATTAAGATGATCATGTGACTTTTATTTTTGGCTCTGTTGATGTGGTGTATTACATTTATTGATTTGTGTATGTTGAACCATCCCTGCATTCCTGGAATAAATCCCACTTGCTTGTGGTGTATAATCTTCTTGATGATTTGCCACATTCTATTTGCTAGTATTTTATTGAGAATTTTTGCATCAATGTTCATTAGTGAGATTGGTCTATAGTTCTCCTTTTTGGCTGGGTCCTTCTCTGGTTTTAGTATCAGGGTAATACTTGCCTCCAAGAATGATTTAGGAAGGATTGCCTCTTTTTCAATTTCACTGAAGTGTTTAAGGAATATTGGCATTAAATCTTCTCTAAATTTCTTATAGAATTCGGCTGTGAATCCACCAGGACCTGGGCTTTTCTTTGATGGTAAGTTTTTAATCATGTTTTCAATTTCAGTAGCTGATATTGGGTTATTCAAAATTGTTATATCTTCTTGATTGAGCTTTGGTAATTCATATGTTCCTAGAAATCTGTCCATTTCCCCTGTGTTTTCCACCCTATGTGAGTAAAGATTTGCAAAGTGGGTGTTCATGATCTTTTGAATTTCCATGGGATCTGTAATAATTTTCTTCTTTTCAGTCCTTATTGAATGGTTTGAGTTTTTTCTTTCTTTTTTTATTTTCATAAGGTTGACCAAGGGTTTATCAATTTTGTTTATTTTCTCAAAAAACCATCTTTTTGATTCATTAATTCTTTGTATTTTTTAAGTTTCAATTGCATTAATTTCTGCTCTAATCTTTACAATTTTCTCTCTTCCATGAGCTTTGGGTTTGATTTGCTCTTCTTTTTCTAGGAGCTTGAGATGTAGCATTAGGTTATTTATTTGTGTTCATTCCATTTTCTTGATGTGACTATTTATTGCTATGCATTTCTCTCTTAGGACTGCTTTAATTGCATCCCATAGGTTATGGTATGTTGTATCTGCATTTTCATTGTATTGTAGGTATTGTTTTAGTTCTTCTTTAATTTCATCTGTAACCCACTGGTTATTCAGAAGGTTGTTATTTAATTTCCATACATTTATGCAGGTTTTGCAGGTTTTTTGCCATTGATTTTCAATTTTAGTGCATTATGGTCAGATATTATGCATGGAATAATTTCGTTCCCTTTGCATTTAGTTAAGAATACTTTATGGGTTAATATATGGTCTATTCTGGAGAATGTTCCATGTGCAGCTGAGAAGAATGTATATTCTGATATACATTCAGGGTGGGTGGAACACTGTAAACATCCACTAAGTCCATTTGCTCACAGGTATGATTCAGTTCTGTTATTTCTTTGCTGACTTTTTGTCTAGTTGATCTATCTCTTTGTGACAGTGTTAAGGTCTACTATTACAATTGTGTTGTTGTGTATTTGGTTTTTCATGTCCATTAGTATTTGTCTTATATAGTTGGGTACTCCTGTATTTGGTGTATATATATTTATAATTGTTAGTTCTTCCTCTTGTAGTTTTCCACTTACAAGTATGTAGTGGTCTTATCTCTTTTAATCCTTTTAGGTTTAAGTTCACTTTGTCTGCAAACAGAATAGTTACCTGTGCTTTTGTCTGAATTCCTGTGGCATGGAATACTGTTTCTCATCCTTTGACTTTTAATCTATGAGTTTCTTTTTGAGTCAGATGGATTTCTCATATACAGCATATTGTGGGTCCGGTTTCTTGATCCATTCTGTCAACCTGTTTCTTTTGGTAGGTGAATTGAGCCCATTTATATTTATGGATATCACTGATATGTACTGGCTTGACTTTGCCTTGTGGTGTTCCTATTGTTGGTTTCCTATTTTTCTCCTTTGTTTAATGTCTTGTCCAGCCTGCTGATTTCTTTCTGTTGTTGTTCTGGAGATTGTGGTAATTTTTATCCCTATCTAAAATGTCTTTCAGTGCTCTTTCTAGGGTTGGTTTGGTGGACATGAATTTCTTCAGTTGTTCATTGTCATGGAAGTATCTTGTTTCTCCATTAAATCTGAATGAAAGTTTTGCTGGGTACATTAATCTGGGTTGAAAGTTGTTTTCTTTCAGGATTTGAAATACCTCACTCCAAATTCCTTTTGACTTAGAGATTGTGCTAAAAAGTCTGCTGTGATTCTAATGGGCTTTCCTTGATAGGTGAGTTGTGTCTTTTCTCTAACAGCTTTTAGTATTCTGTTTTTATACTGTGTGTCTGAGATCTTAATTATTATATGTCCGGGTGTAGATTTATGTTTGTTGTGACTATATGCCTCACTTATTTGTATATCAGATTTTTCCCCATGTTTGGGAAATTTTCTGCTATTACTTCTGTGAATAGTTTAGTTATGTCATTTGCATTGACTCCTGCATCTTCACTGATGCCTATTAGTATTACATTGTTTCTTTTGGCATCATCTTGAAGCTTCTGTATTGTCATTTCATGCTGCTTTATTGTTTTTATAAGTTCTACTCTTTCATGATCACTATCTGTGATCCTGTCCTCAAGGTCTGAAATTCTATCCTCAGTTTCATTTAAATGGTTTTGCCAGCTTTCAATAGAATTTTTTGTTTCTTGGATATCTCTTTGAATTTTTTTCATGGGTTCTGCTTGTTTTCTGCATTGTTCATTCCAAGTTTCCATCAATTTCCCATGCTCCTGTATTTTTTTAATCTATTTCTTCTCTAGCTATGTTGAGCAACTCATTTATTAAGGTTGTTATTTCTATCTTTACCTAAGACATTATTTCTAATTTGATTTCCTCTATAGCATCATGGATTTGTTTCTTTACTTCATTTTACTTCATTTGCAGAAATGCTTTCAGAAATTTCTGGTGTATGACTTTTAAAGTCCTCTATTTCAATGTTACCTGTACTTGTTCCTGTTGGACTAGATATTTGAGATTGCATTTTGCTTTTTTGTTTTGTCATTTTCACTTTTTGGGTAAATGTTTGATATTTCAATCCCAACAGGCTCCACTGTCTGTAGTGTGAATTTTAGGATCCTACTGTGTGGTTGATGTTTGTCCAATTGCTGGGTACCACAATGAAGACAAGAGCCAGTCACCTGAATTCCTCCTACAGGGCCTATTGGGTGAGTTCTATATTCTTTCTGGCTAACTAGCCTAGAAGTATTGAAGTAGTTCAACTCTTAGTTCCTGCTGTTGCTATGTCTTCAGGTTGTTACAGGTCACCAGATCTCCCTCTCTATAGTGTTTGTTTCAGCTGAGGCCCTACTGTGTCACTGGGGGGGGGTCTCATAAGCTCATTTAATTTTTCTCCAAGTTGGGGGAGGCCTTCTTGGCACATCCCTCAATCTGTCTGATGTTCTCCTTGTGGAGGAGGGGATTATGCACTCTCTTGCCAGGTTCACCACGGTCTTACAGTTGGGGGGAGTTTCACTTTTGCTCCTATTTACCCACTGCAGACCTCTATTTTAGGGGCAAACTCACCACACTGACTGGAGCCTGCTGAGGCCTTCTGTTTGGATGAGGAGTTCCTGAGTCTCCCATCCAGCCAACATGGTTATGTGCTATAGTCCAAGGTTCTAGGAAAAGGGGTTGGATCCAAAGATAAGTGGCAGTACTAGGTCCAGGAGGCAGGTGGATTCCCCAACGGGTGGGCCCGTGGTGGCAGTGGTCAGGGGTGTCCCACGCCTGCTGGGCCAAGGGGTGGGCCCACAGTGGCAGTCTGAAGCAGCTCAGTCATGTGTGTGTGTGTGTGGGGGGGTGTTGTCCCAGGTATTTTGGGCCAAGGGGCAGGCCCACAGTGGCAGTGCAAGGGGATCCAGGTGTGCTGGTCGAGGGGTGGGCCCACAGTAGCAGTCTGAGGCAACTCAGTCATGCTGGGAACCTCCCAGGTGTTCCGGGCTGAGGGGCAGCCAAGGCAGCAATCTGAGGCAGCTCAGTCATGCCAGGGGCCACATCTTTTATTATTTTCTAAATGATTTGTACTTTGAGTTTCTCATATAAGAGAAGTTGGGTGATATTTGAGCTCAAACATTTGATCTATTGCATTTATCAGGGTAGTCTCAAGGTGTATCCATTTTCCTATAAATGGCTCAATTTTATTCTTCTTTATGCAGAATAGTACTCCATTATGTATAAATACTACATTTCCTTTACCATTAATAAGCTTGCTTTCCCTTTCTTGTCCTCTGATTCCTCTGGAATTCCCAGCATGTATCTACTGGCTCACATGTGGGTATCTTTAAATTCTGTAGGCTTTAAAAATTCCTTTTCATTATTATTTTATTTTATTCCTTTGAGAAATTTGAAATGACTTATGTTTGAGTTTGCTGAATCCTTCTTGGTCAAGTTGACTGTTGTTGCATTCTATGGAATTCTTTTCTTCAATCATTGTGTTTTTCACCTCTAGAATTTCTCCTTAGTTCATTTTTATAGTTCTATTTGTTAAACTTCTTATTTTGATAGAAAGGTGACTATATGAGGTGATGGATATGTTAATTGTCTTCATAATGTTAATCATTGCAAAATACTGTACTTATATGAAAATATCAATTTTTACTTTATAAATTTTGCTTCAGTAAAACTGTAAACAAATTCCAAGGGAAATACAGAGATTCTAGGATGAGGATTTTCCTACTATACTTTAATAGTTATGGTCTGGTAAAACTTGTTTGAGTGGTTTTCTGTTACTCATTACTGAGAGCTCTGTGTCAGGACCTTAGTTTTAAACAGCAGAAACTCATGCTGATTGACTAAACAAAAAAAGTTAACTTTTAATGTATAATTATTGACTTCTACTTTCTACTTTAAGGAAGATACAATAGACATAATTATCTCTATGATGCCCACCAACTTCAACTAAATCCCCTGAATAGTACATAAATAAACATAAGAAACATCTAAAAAGTGGAGAAAAGAAGGCAGATTGGTTAGGAAACATGGAGTCCAAGGAATTACATAGGAATGGGTTTCCCATATTTAATTTTTGCCTCATGTAACTCATATTTCTAGAGAGACTTGAAATCAGGAATGTCAATGATTACAGACAAAAAGCACCAAGAAAATGTGCTCACTACAATCAAATGACCCAAACAGGAAAGTCCAACAAGACAGAAAAATTTAAGCACTAACTGTCCTACTTAGCCATACACCAAAACACAACAAAAGAAAATGAAAAAAAAAAAAAAGCCTATGGCCCTAACCTCTACCCTTTCCTCCGGGGATAGTGTCAGAGGAGGCCATTCATCCTCATTAGCACCAGGCAACAATGACCCCTGTTGTTCTGCAGTATTCACAGAGACTTTGTACCATCCTGAGGAGACTGAACACCCACACTCAACAAGGCACAGCGAGGTGTGCTTCCCATCAGTGATAGTATTGCATCAGAGGAGATCTGTAGAGGGGATTTCTCAGTGTCACACAGTATAACAAGACCACCCTCCCACCATGTCGCTGAGACACATGAGGTGCGCTTCCCTCTCCCAGCCATGCAAACATACTGATGTTTATAAATCAGAAGTAAAAACATGGAAAAAGTGTAGATGTAATAAAGAGAAATAAAAAATGACTATGTGTGTTTGTGTGTGTTGTGTGTATATATATAAAGTACACATCAGAGCAAAAACCTTTTCCAAGAAAATATAAAGACATTATGCAATACTAAAAGATTTAATCCATTGTGGGGAATACATGAATACATAAAAAACATAAATGCATATGTACCAAACGATGAAACCGTGGAATATGTAACGCCGATGTTGAACTGCTTGAATTGAGAGGGCAAATAGTTAAATCCACAGATAAGAGTTGGAGATTTGAATCACATCTCTCAACAATTGTTAGAAATGAAACATAAAATCTGAAAATTTCTAGAAAAACTTAACAGCATCAAGCCACAGGGTCTAACTGAACTTTGTAGGCAATATTACCACCAAACCACAGAAGTCATATTATTTTCATGAACCCACAGAATATATGCCATGATATGCATAACCTGGGTCATTAAAAGTAAACAAACAACATTCAAAAAATATAAAATAATTAAAATAATTCTGAGTGTGTCTTCTAATCCATAAAATCAAAGTACCCATTAGTAACAGAAAAATAAAAGGAAAATCAATACTGGTATATGAATCTAAAAGAAATTTGCAACAAACTACTACAGAAATTCATTGTGCTTTCAATCTCATAACTCATTTTGTTATCAGGTCCAGACTGCAAAAATGGTGGAGTTGTGAGTACCAGCAATTTAACTTCTCCAGGACAAAGTGCTGAGAATCTGCTAAACAACAACTCAGCGAGAAAGCAGCACGAGTGCAGGTTACATGGGAACCATGAGAGAACTGATGGAAAAAAAGGAAATAGGATTTTTTTGCTACAGAGGAAATAGCTCATCACCGCAGAATGGAGACCACACAGTGTAACAAAAGCAGCTGTTTATCCAATCCAGTGGACAGGAAGGCAGTGAAAGCAACGTTGCCCCTCACTGGGAGAAGGAGATCTGACCTGGATCAGGAGACTCTTGCGCAGTTAGAGACAGAAGGGAGGACATGAGACACTGCTTTCTGA
The DNA here is from genome assembly GCA_004027295.1 of Dolichotis patagonum. NCBI lineage: Eukaryota > Metazoa > Chordata > Mammalia > Rodentia > Caviidae > Dolichotis > Dolichotis patagonum. Next base: position 125,306 of record PVJX010002345.1, read on the forward strand.
GCAATCTCCCAGAGTCAGTGGTTGATGAGTGAGTTAGAGTGACACCTGGCACACAGTCAAACAAAGAGCAGCAGTGAGCAGGCAGGGTCACCATTTAATTTCAAAGGGCTTGAGGCTTGAACTCCAACAGCAGAACAGCCCCAGGATCCCTTCACTGTCAACGTCTCAGAGTGGAATGAGGGAAGGGATGGACAGTCACAGTGGACTGCTGGCAGTTGGGGAGCAGGGTAAGGGGGAAACTCTGCAAGAGAAGTGAAAGCTGGGACCAACCAGACTCCATTCTGTTGGCCATCAAAATGCAGTCTTAGCCCTGGCTATCACAGACTTGAAGGAGCTCCTTGCTCTGTAACTGGTGGTGCAAGCAGGCAAATGGCCATGGCCAGTGGTGGGAGAAGGCATTCCCTTTGCCCTAGGACCAACATAAGAAAGGAGTCAGTGTGGCCAAGATCAGCCCTGCATGTAGCAGTAATCCTACTGCAGGTCATGCAAGGTTACTCAGTACATATTCCAGCTCTGACTAAGGAACCAACACTGAAATGGGGGCACCGGAAGAGTTATGTCTTTTTTTGAGGGGATGGTGTTTAGGTTTTGACTCATTGTTTGGTTTGCTTTCATTGTCCTGTCTCTTTCCTCGATTGTCTTTCTTGACTTTTTGATATTTTCATGTGATGAACATTTTCTCTCATCTTACTGGTTTTCCCTGCTACTCATTTGCTTTCTCCTTCATTCTTTCTCTCCTGTCCTCTTCTCTACCTTCCCAAAGTTTGGATGATCATTGTCTGTCTATCAACTTTGCTTCTACTATATTTCTTTTTCAGTTATCATGGTGTTTTCTATCTCTCTTAAATTCCCTTTCTCCACAGGACAATCACTCTAACAAGGGGAAACTGCATGTGAGTTCCTGGTTTATGTTGGACATGGTTATATAACTATAGGTCTTGCTCCTATGGTTAGAGATACAAAATTAGCAGTTATCACAGTTTATTAATTTCTAGGCTGTGTTTGATGATATTGTTATTGCTAATTGTACTACTTTAGTCTGGATGTCTTACTTCTGGTAATCAGTTGTTCACCCTTTTATGACAACACTGTGACAGATAGTTCAGCACCAAAGGACTGTGTGCTAAGACAAATAGATAGCAACTTCTCATCTCTAATAAAATGGGAAGATAGTAACTTGGGACAGAAATGAAGACCAATAGGCAATTACATCTAGAAGATATATTGGAGGAATAGACACTAGGGAAGCCTGGATACCAGTCATAAAGCCATCTAACATAAGAAAAATACAAACAACACAGAAAACAAGTTAAAATTTTGAAAAATAGAAAATGATGAGACACAGAAGCAATATATAACCCAGATTTCCATCCCACCCAGGACAAATTCAGGAGACAATGAGATAGAGGAAATCAGAAGCCACTCATCTGTATTTTCTGGAATGACAGAAGTGGTAGGGGAAAAAAAAAAGATGTATGAGGCTATAGAGGAAATCAGAATATAAATAAATTCTCATGTATAAAAAAAGATGATGACCATAATGGAGGACTTGCTCAGCAAAACTAGAGTAGACATGGATAAGAAAAAGTAGAGAGCATCGGCAAATGATGGAAACTGAATGCCCAACATAGGGAAGAAATGGAATCCATGAAACAGATATACACAGGTATCCAGGTAATTAAAAATTCCATTGTAAGTTTGCAAAACTGAATGAATGAAAGTGAAGATATGATATTAGACTGTTATGGTTTTCTCTCGTTGCTTCTTCTATCTTCTGCTGCTATGAACTCTACCACATCACTCTGACTTGGAGCCAGCTGATTATGGACTGAAACCTCTACAAACTGTGAGCTAAATAAATCTTTCCTACCTTAACTTTTGGTGTTTGATATTTTGTCTCAACAATGAGAGAAAAGTAACCAAGACAGACTCTGGTAATGAAAGGGGTTGGTGCTGTCACTATAACAGATCATGTGGCTCAAGAACCTTTGGGAATGGCTTGTGTGAAGCATTTGGAAAAGTTGGGAGATGTCACCCAAAAGAGTAGAGCTAGAACCCCTCAGGTTGTTCTATATGGGAGATTCTGATCAGAGCTCAGAAGATTAGATGGCTGATAGAAATCTGCTGTAAAGACCAGACTCAGGAAATTTCTGCTAGGAATAAGGACTGCACTGGCTGTTGGACTCCAGATGATGTGTTACAGCTTGGCAAAAAGTTTGTCTACATTTTGCTCATCCAGAAACTTTGCCTGAGACTAAGATTAAAGGCAGGCAACTAAATAATCTGGCAGGAGAAATTTTAAGGCAGTCAAATGTTGAGGCAATGGCATAGTTATTGGAGGCTTTTAGCTAGATCTTATGTTGAGAGTCAAGAGCAGAGAGCCCAGCATAATGATTTAAAATGTTATGAGTTTGGCCAGCAGGTAAGCTCCAATAAAGCTATGCACTGAAAAATCGAGCAGAGAAGATCTTTATTGCTGCAAAAGAACAGAATAAAAAGATGGTTTGAGGGCATCATAGGAATCTGCCAATCTCCACCCTTTGCAGCCTCAAAATTGCAAAAGTGAAAGATTTTGCTTTGAGAAAAAAGCCATGGAGTACCATGTTCCAGAATGTATCAAATTCGAGAATGGTGGTGGCCTAGGGAATTTGTTCCTCAGAATTGGATTCAAAGTATTCTAGGCACTTTACCCCTACAGCCAAGAGAAGGAAACCCAGATACTGTTCCAGCTGGCAGCAGATCTTGGCATTATGCAATGGCACTGGTTTTAGCCACGTGCATACAGCAAGAATTTGGGGGTTAAGAAGGATTCCACCTTAATTTTAGAAACCCTGAGAGGCCAGTCAGTGTGCTTCTGAGAGGGCATCACAGGAAAGAGCTGATCTCCACCCTTTGCAGCCTCAACATTGCAAAAGTGCAAAGCTCAGGCATTGTGAGGACAATGTGTGGAGCTCAGCCAAAGGTGCAGTGGAGGCCCCAGAAATTCGGAGAAGCCAGGAATGTGGATAGCTTGAGGAAAGCTGCAAATAAGGAACAAAACTAGCCCAAGAGAAAATCCATGAGAGCTGCAACCAGTGTTGTAGGGGCAGAGCCACCCAAGCCCTTTGGTGCTTACAGTTTGTCAGAAATTGCCTCTAATGCTACACATGGAACTACAGGACTTAATGTTTGTCCTGTTGGATTTTGGACTTGCGTTGGTCCCATTCATTTGTACCCCCTTACTTGTAACTTTTGAAAGAGAAATGTTTACCTTGTGCAATTGAATGTTGGAAGTGTTTAAGTTTCTTTTCATTTCTATAGGGGTTCACAGCTAAGAGTTTGCCTTACATCTTGGAGGAAACTTGGGACTTGGACTTTTAAACAATGCTGAAACTTTTAGGACTTTGGCAACTCTAAGAGATGGGTTAAATGCCTTTTGTACAAGGGAGGTGAATGAGTTTTGGGGGGATCATTGGTGGAATGTTATGGTCTGGATGTTCCTTCAAAGCCTCATGCAGTCATGGTGGGTGGGCTTTTCAGATGTGACTGAATCTAGAGTTTGTGATTGTTTCATTCTCTAATGCTGGGATTATGAGTGTGAGTGCAGCATCTACACTAGGGTGAGTAGCCTGCTTACAATATAAGGGATAGAAAGAGAGAATCTTCTCCTTTCTTGCTTTTGTTGTTTTTCCTGTCTTCTATCACCTTGACTGATTGCCCCTCTACCACACCACCATGGACTGACACTTCTACAAACTGTGAGCTAAATAACCCTTTCCTCCTTTAACTTTGGGTGTTAAGTATTATGTCCCAGCAATGAGAGAACAGTAACTAAGACTCAGGCCTAGAAGACAGAATTGCAGTTAGTGATCATGAAAAGAGACATCTCTTAAAAACATCAAGGGACCATGACAAACCAATCCAACAGCTGCAAGAAGTTGTAAAGAAAAACAACAGAAGATTGGTCAGAGTCAATGAAAAAGCAGGAGTCACACAAATGGCATTTTAAAAAAGCCTATTCACAAAAGTAATAGCAGAAAACTTCCAAAGCATGGAAAAAGAATTTGATATACAGATAGGCATATAAAACTTCAATTAGTCATAACAAAATTAAATCTACACCAAGGCATGCAACAATTGAGATTCCAGAAATTCAGCACAAGGACAGATTATTAAAAGCTGTTGGAGAAAAGAAACAAATCACTTATAAAGCCCATCAGAACCATAGCAGACTTCTCAACACAAAGATGTCAAGGAAAGCTATAGTGGAGTATTTGAAGTCCTAAAAGAAAATAACTTACAACCAAAATTGGTATATCCTGCAAAATTGCCTTTCAGAATTAATGGAAAAATAAAATACCTCATGACAAAGAACAACTGAAGAAATTCATGACCACCAAATCAGCTCTAAAATATGTTCTGAAAGATATTCTGTAAAGAGGTAACAAAGACCAAAATTCCAAGAGTACCAATAGAAAGAAGCCACCAGGCAAGGCAAGCAATTAAACAGAGGAAAAAGACAAGGAACCATCAGCAGTAAGGCAATATGATGAGGATCAGCCAACACATAATAATTATAAGCATCAGTGTAAATGGTCTCAATTCGAGAGAGAAGACAAGATGGCGGACTGGTAGGTAGCAGGAGAGAGACCCTCTCTGAGAGAGACAGCTCAAATGCCAGAATAAAACACCCTGGAGAGACCCAAACAGAGAGAGATGGACTCTCACAACCCACGAAGAAACTAAAGTGCAAAAGACCACTCAAATATGAGGTCCTGGGGCTACTATTAGTGAAGATAAGATCAGTGAGCATGGCGCCCTCCTTGAGCCGCCTGAATCCCTACCCGACCTGAAAAGTGATCCACGCTGAAGCGACTGGCTTGAGCCGCCGGAGTGCGGAGCTGAACAGCCCTGCGTGCAGCTTGCCTGGACTGGCCCTGCATGCAACCCACCTAGAGGCACCATGAATTCCCACCACAGCCGCGCTGAAGTCGGAGGTTGGGGAGCCCAGCAGTTCTCAGGGAAGCGGTGAGTGATGGGAATAAGACCCTCCCACGGGAAAGGGGAAACCGACTCGATGACATGTTGGATTTGGCAGGACAGCCCTAACTCCATAAGGAAGTGGCTTCAGCTGGTTGCTCCCCTCACTGAGCGGATTGGTGGAATCTGCTTGGGCCGCGCCCCTGAGATCAGTGCACACTGATGCAGTGAAGGCCTGCAAAGGTTGACTGGCCCAGAAGGGAGGAGCTAGTGCACACTGCCCGTGGGTGAACTCTAATCTCTGATAACCTATTGAAGAGGGCTAAAGCTCCTAGCCTGCACCCTCTAGAGGAGCCTTAACCAACAATAAAAGGGTCTGGGAATTACACTGTACACTTGTATGGAAGGAACCAAAACATGACTAAAGGGAGGAATAAGAAAACACCCCCAGCCCCCAACCCTGAGAACATTGATCCAGGAGAGGTAAATACAAAAGAGATTGAGGGCAGCAAAAATGCAACATCAAACACAGCATTAGCAGACATAAAGAGATATCTTCAGGACCTCGTAAGCAGGACCAAAACTGAAATATTAATTCAAATTAAACAAGAGATAAGTAGATTAATAAAGGAAGGGCTGGGCACCTCTCAAGAAGACACAGACAGAAGAATGGAGGAACACAAATGGAGAGAAAAATTTAATGAAGAATTCAGGAAAAACCTAGAATTCATGAAACAGATTCAAAGAGATTATCAGGAAACTAAAGACTCCATAGAAAACTGGCAAAACTGCTTGAAAGAAACCAAAGATAGACTATCAAAAATTGAACACAGGCTTGCAATGTGGGATCATGAAAGGGAAGATCTCTTAAAAATAACAAGGGAGCAGGCAGTAAAGATACAAAGACTGGAAGATGACAAGAGGATCTATAACTTAAGAATAAAGTATGTGAATGAAGAAGCAGGTATCAAATCAGAGGAATTACAAAGGCAATTCACAGAAATTATTAAAGAAAATTTCCCAAGCATAGAAAAAAGAAATGATATGCAGAGGTATGAAGCATACAGAACTCCAGCCACCCACAACCCAAACAGAGCTACACCCAGACACATAATAATCAAGATCCCAGAAATTCAATATAAGAACAGAATATTAAAAGCCATCAGAGAAAAGAAACAGATCACCTATAAAGGAAAACCCATCAAAAT
>PVJX010002346.1:0-39117 GCA_004027295.1 Dolichotis patagonum
TATATGCATGGCTTTATACTATTGTGTTATGTTTGATATTATTGTAATTGAAACTATGCTCAACTATAGCAGAGTAAGAGATATGGTGTTAGATACTGTTGATGTCCAGTTGACTTAATGTACTGTGTTGCCTATGTTGTCCTGTTCTGATCTGCTCTGTACTGCCCCCTTTTGTTTTATTCTCTTTTAAATAAAAAAATAAAAAAAAATAGATTACTTTGCAGAACTGTTAACAGTCTCACTGTTTGAATGTCTACTTTGTATGCTTTAATTTTGTAACATGAACCATTATTTCCAATGATGACAGTATGTAACTTACCACGTGGTGATTTCTTAGTGTTTTTGTTTTTGTTTTGTTTTGTTGTTTTGATTTTATTTTTTACCTTTGGAATTCTGTATCACTGCTACCTTTTTTCTGTTTTGTTTGGTTGTGTTTTTTTCTCTTTAAATAAAATTTTAAAAAAAAAACAGAGTAATTGCCAGGAGGTGACTCACAGGAGAGTAAAGGCGTGGACATGCACGCCAGGCATGGTGGTGCACACCTCCATCCCAGCACAGGCTGAGGCAGAACCATAGCAAGTTCAAGCCCAGCCTGAGCAGTTTAGCAACTTAATGAGCTCTTGTTTCAAAAATTTAAAGAATATACTTATTTGGCTTTCTTCCTTCTTTTTTATTTTTTTTTTAAGAGAGAGTCTCTCTTTGTAATTCAAGCTGGTCTTTGAACTTACTATGTAGCCCAGGCTGGCTTCCAACTCACAGAGATCCTCCTGCCTCAGCCGCCCCAGTGAGGCACACACCACCATGCCTGGCCACTTATAGGCTCTTCTTTGTAAAAGCTTTTCCTGATTGTAAGAGCAAGTTTCATTTATTCTGAAATTTGGAAAATGCAGAAAATGAAAAAGGAGAAGTCATGGGGAAGAAAGGAGAGGAAAAACTGCCTGCGATTCCAACATGCAAAGGCAGCTTCTGTTATATATGTGCATGTTTCCCTTCAGTGCTCTTTACATCATGGAATCAAACTAGGCTGATAGTTTTATAACCTGTGAATGTAACAATTTTGTGAGCTGTTGATGGCATGCATGCCTGTAATCCCAACACTCTGGGAGGCAGAGGCAGGAGGACCAAAAGTTCAAGCCCAGTCTGGGCAGCTTAGTGACTTAGTGTGACTCCACCACAAAATAAAAAATAAAAAAGGACGGGGTCCAATGCCAAGGTCCTTGGTTCAGTCCCCAATACTGCGCGCACAAACACATCTGTACTGGTGAGGTTTTATTAATGTCAGCTTACTAGTACATAGTACTCATCACATATGGAATATTTATGCTCACTATGTATCATAATATTTTGCATTTCACTATAGTTATGTTTTTGCTGTTTTGATACTTTTCACCACTGTAAGATACACTAGCATACATTATATAAGGCTCACTGGGTATAGTTATATCCTTAAATAGTTTCTTAGAAGTCAAATGACAAACCAGGAAACTGCTTTCCAAAGAGCAGTTGAAGGTTTATGCTCCCACGGGCCAAGAGTGCAATCCCTGCTCCCCACACTTGGTACCGAGCACTGGGCAGGACCCACATTGGGCAGGTGCTTGAGAGGGACAGGAGGCTGCCAGGAACTATACCCGATCCTCACCACACCTGTCTCACATTTACAAAAGACCGCAGGCCTACGGAAGATGAAGAAATACAAACAGCAAATCAGTACATTAAATCATGTTCAATATCACTGGTCTTTCAAGAGATATAAATTAAAACAACACTGAGATCCCATCTCACCCCATAACGAATGACTATTATCAAGAAATCAATAACAAATGCTGGTGGGGACATGGAGAAAAAGGAACCCTTCTCCACTGTTGGTGAGAGTGTACAACGGTGCAACCACTGTGGAAATCAGTGTAGAGATTCCTCAAAAACTAGGACTGAAGGTCCCTTTCAATCCAGCTGCTCCTCCTTCTGGACCTAGATACCCCTCTTGGTATCTCCCCAAAAGAAATAAAAGCATTATACCATGGTGATATGTGCACAACCATGTTTATAATGGCACAGTTTGTAATAGCTAAATCTTGGAAAGAGCCAAAATCCTCATCAACCAATGAATGGATAAAGATGTAGTTGTTTTATAGTTTATACGTTTCTGCCATAATGAAGGATAAGTTTGAGATATTTCCAGGTGAATGGATGCACCCTGAGACCATACTCTTAAGTGAAGATAATCAGGCACACATGTCTAAATATTGCATTTGTTTCTCTCTTCAAAAGGGTAAATAAGATCCAAAATGTATAATGGATATTGGGAAATAGGAAGAAAATGTGCAAACAGGAAAGGGAACAAAGGAATGGGAGGGGGAAAGAAGGAAAAGAAAAGAAACAAAGAGAATACAGGGGAAACTGGAAACAATGCTTTTGTAAATAAGGAGAGGAAGACAGGTTGAAGGGAGGGGAGAGAACTGGAGGGAAAATGATAATCAAGATATATTATGTATAGGTACAAATTACTTATCATGAATGTGATCATTGTGTATATCTAAAGTGTACCGATGAAATTATTTTTTTAAATAAAACTTCTGAACTAAAGGATTTTGTCCTGCTTTTATCTTTGCAAACTAAAAGAGTTTAAATCTGTGATAGTTTCATTAGCCCAAAAAACTGTCACCTGATTGGTTTAATTTCCATTTCTTTGCTTACCCATATTTGCCCATTTATTTCCTACTGTGGAAAGCATTTGCTGCTGTGTTTTGCTGGACATTTCTGGAGGACTGGTGCCTGCAAGTACTAGTGATACAACAAGCACCAAGTACTTGGCCACCGAGTCCCAGAAGCAAATCAGCCTCCTCCTGGCTCCACACCCAGGTGCTATGTGGCATGTGACCAACCAATTTACGATAGTAAAAATAGCCTGCGTCTTTTTAAAACAGAAAAATGGATAGAAAAGATACCGAATTTTTAAAAATAGGAAATTAATACTAGTTAATATGTTGCATGTTGTTATCTTAGAAGTAGTTGTTCAGGTTACAAGATTTAATAGTCTGTGTCTTATAGTACAAAGTGCCATGACTTACACTGGGCATCATTTGTTTTCACAATAATTTCAGGAGCAGGTGTTGAGGACTGGGTTTTGTAAGGGTTAAGCTGCTGACCACAATTCTCTGAAGACAAGATAACACCACAGCTGAGCCAGCCAAGGACATGGACTGTCACTTGCCATTCCAGAGCAATAAACTGCCAGCCTTGGAGATCAAACAGATTTCTTGATTGGCAAAATTTACTGCTGGAAAAAATCTGTGTTCTGACTTCTCAAGGTCCTGTTCAGTTTTCTGCCTTTTCCTCAGCTATTCCTTCCTTTTGTTTTCCTTCATGCTCCCTGAATTTGTTTGAAACCCAACAAATACTGGCTGTCCAGAAAGTCTTTGTCTTAGATCCAAGAGAATTCTGACCTTCCTGGACCCCAAACTTCATATTGCTTTTCTCTTTTATTTAAGCCTTCACTGTACATTTTTTTTTTAGGAGATTGGAGGCCTGCTCAAACTCCAGATATTAGGGACTCTGTTGCTAGTTATCTCAGATTTTAAACTCAACATATAATCATCCTTGATTGTTTTATATTGAACATAGTTTTATGTTTTAAGTTTTTAAAATTATCTTGTTAAATAACTGTGCTTATCCAATTATCCAAAGAGAGTTTGTAAAGCTGTACTTTATGTTCCCAAGGCCTGTGGGCAAACATGATGTTTGTTTTTGTGAATAACTTACGGAGATTACACCCCTGCCTGTGAGCCAGCCAAAGCATGAACCAGGGAAAACCAGAAAGACAGCTAGACCCCCACCCATGAGCCAGCCAGCATTCAGAATAGGGAGAACCAGGTTGGAAGCAATGGCCCTGCCAGTCCGAGGGTGGGCCAGGGAGAACAAGGGAGCCAGCTTGCTCCCGCCTGTCAGCCAGCTGCAGCACAGACCAAGGAGAACCAGGAAAACAGCTAAGCCTCCTCCTGTGAACCAGCTGGAGCGTGGACCGGGGAGAACCAGGAAGGAATCTAAACCTCCACCTTGAGCCAACCTAAAGCCGGTAATCTGAGCTACTATTTAGAGAACAACAACATGCAATATAGTAACTACTGTAGATTTCCTACTGTCTTATCACTGTTTCATTTTATTGTTGTTTTATTCCCCTTAAAATAAAAATAAATACATAAAAGATAATTTATGTTGCTTACAAGACAACCTACCACCAAAGAACTTCAATGCAAAGGTGACACAGGTGTCATCCACATGTACCCTCTTTCACAGCGGTGCTTCCCTGTGGCCTCTTGTGAATGCCATCACCTGCCCACCAGGTGGTTAGGCAAGGAAGCCTTCCTTTCTGCTTCTATGACTGACTCCAGAGACCCCTATTCACCCCAGGATCCACTCTGGAACCAAAAGACTAGTGACTTCACCACTCCCTTCCTTCCCCCTTTTGCCAGTATCTGCAGCTTTTTACTTTGCTCTTTTGCATAGTTTGCCTAGCTGGCTTTCTTATGCTATGGGTGATAAGGTCCTTCAGGGTAGGGATTCTATTTTGTTTAATCTCTGAGCTTTGCATAATGCAAATTACAAGTATTTGCTCAGTAAGTAATACAATGGTGGTCAGTTCTGTATTAAAGGTCCTAAATGTGAACTGGGCCATTTTACATTTTAAAAATACACAGAAAGTCTAAAAATAAAAGCATTATTCTTTCTGTATCAAGAACTAAAATAACTCAGCAGCACAGCACCTGCCTGGTAAGCATGAGATCCTGAGTTCAATTCCCAGTACCAAAAAAAAAAAAAGCTAAAACAAGCATTTCTAGCAGTTTTACATTGGTCAGGATGGGGAGAGGAGTAGCAAAGTCTCTCTCTAGTGCATAATGTTTGCAGGTACCTTTTTGTTGCAGTCTGTAGTAACATGACTTTTACTAGCAGTAAGCACTTGAAAATACACATTTTTTTCTTCATACTTTACTCATGTAACTAAATCTATGTGTGTAATGGATCTTCCTGTTTTGGTGATTGGTTTGTAAGAATTTCAGTTGCATATCTTAGCACTCATAGAGTGTGTGAATTAGTTAGAGAGAGCAAATCTGTGAGCTAACGTGGAACTAAAAGATGTATCTTCTTAACAAAATCCCACGCTTCTGACTGGTCTAGCAAGAAAATACCTAAGAGGTTCTGTGGTAAAGTGCAGTTCACTGGGGCAGCTCAGGAGGAACCACACGGGTCATCGCTGACTGACCACTGTGTTCCAGTGGACGGGAAGTGTGTGCCCACTCAGCTTCCGCCTGACGTGGGGAGAACTGTGATACGGACCATCTGCGCCCCTTTCTCGGGGTGGGCGTCTCCTTCTGCCTCCCACGTGCACTTGTCCTCTGCCTTTAGTCCCTCAGGACGGGGCCAGCAGGGGAGCTGCATCCCCAGCTCCAGCCTCGTGCTCCCTCTCTAGTCTCACCTCCCTCCTTCATCAGTGCCCCACGTTCCAAAATTTTTGGCTTCGTTCAAGCAGTTAAATATCTGAGTAAAAGCAAAAGGCCCCATACATCTCCCTATTTGAAGCCAACACTAGGTAATTTTGTCACACAATTATCACACAAATTATCATAAATTATCATAAATTATCATAAATTATTATCATAAAACCAAGGCAAGTTCAGAAAGTTTAACACTAACCACTTCCAGTAAAACTGCATCCCGTGCAGCCTGCGGGATAGCGCTGCCCTCTAGGACAGCAATGTCAGGGACTCTCACTCCACACCGCCAATATGACAAGGGCCCAGGACCGTTCTCAAGACTGTAAATACATCTGGAGTCTAACGGGGCTTTAAAAGTAGAACTTCTTGACTCAAAGCTGTAGGCAGAGCCAGAACTGAACTTCCAGCAAAGCTATGCGGGGAAGCTTTAATTTAACTCTCAGTCAACACAGACTGAAATGACCAGGCTTAGGTAGCAAGATCACATCACAGCTGCACACAGTCAGAGAGGAATTTTTAAAAACCGGTATTGGGTCACAGAATCCCAGGCTTGGAAAGCACTTTTGAAACCAGTCTAATATCCTTCAGCAAGAATCCCTAGGCAAAGAAGACAGACGGGGCATTCAGCACGCAAATGCCTAAAGAAAAAAAGGGTGCTTTGTCTGCAGACCTCCTTTTTCTACATCGGATGGTTCTGTTAGAAGGTTCTTTCTGATGCTGAGTCAGAATCTGCCTTGCTGCGACTACCAAGCACTAGTAGGGAGCTGTGTGGTGGAAGGGACAGACAGAAGTGGGTTTGAATTCAGCTTTGCTAAATACTCGGTATAAAGCCCTGCCTCCGAGCATCAGTTTCCCCATGTATAAAGCACTGTTTAACACATGTACCCTTTGGTGTTATCCCAAGGGTTAGAGATGCTGCACATGAAACGTCTTGAAGGTGGGAGACACCCAGCAGACAGCCACTGGTTTCCCGTAGAAAATATTCCTCAAGCCTGGGGGTATAGCTCTCCTGTTGAGCCAGAGGGCCTGGGTTCTGTTCCCAGCATCCAAGAAAGACAGAGAAGGAAGAAAAGAGGGAGGGGAGGGAAGAAGAGGAGAGGAAACAAGAATGAGAAAGAAAGGATGAAGGAAGGCTGGAAAGCAGGACAGAGGCAAGCAAGCCAGGCATGGAGGCACAGGAAGATGGAGTTTAGGGCCAGTCTGGACTACATAGTGAGACTCTGTTTTAAAAAGAAAAGGCTTGATGGAGTGGTGCACACCTGTAATCCCGGCACGCTGAGAGGCTGAGGCAGGAGGATCACAAGTTTGAGCTCAGCCTGGGCAATTTAGTGACTTAGCAAGAACCTGTCTCAAAATAAAAAAATAACTTAAAAAGGGCTGGGCTGTAGCTCCGTGAGAAGGCTCTGTTCAGCCCCAGTTTTCCAGTACCAAGAAAAGAAAGGAAGGGAGGAAACGCCCCTTCACATACATCCTGGCCTGAGTTTCTCCGGCTAGGACCGTATAAAACAAAGCCGCCGTTAACACACATTTGGTGAATGGCTGCCTCCGGCCGGAACGCGACCAAGAGCGGCCCACAGGTGCTCGCCACCCGCCCGCCTCCCAGCCTGCTGCTCGAGGGCAGCCGCGCACCTGCACGTCCTGCTCCAGCTTGGTCTTGGTGACGTTGTACTCCTCGCAGTCAAAGACCCGCTGCTTGTTCAGCTGCCGCTCGTAGCCCTCCGCCCTCTTCATGCGGTTGATGAGGTTCTCCAGCTGCACCGCAGGCAAACCAGGTGGGGCACGTTAGGGACCCTCCCCACCCTGCCTCAGTCCTTCCCGCAGCTTGAGGGGCATGGCGCGGGCCAAAGTTTGGAACTTCCATGGCTGGGGAAGTCTGGTGGCTTTCGGGGGCCCCAAGGCTCTGATCTCTTGGGTCCTGGCCTGCATTGCCTATGGGGCCCTCAGTCCCGACACTCCATGAGGAATCCTCCATCAGGAAACTGACACAGAGCTCGAAGTCATCTGTATTTCCAAAAAATATCTCTGGGTCTTAGTCAAGACCCTTCTTTATTCCTTACCTTTCTGAAATAAAGTGAGACTCCCACACCTTTTAAAACATCTTCTCGGGCCATGAATATCCATGGCCGAGGTAAAAAAGGGGCAGGGCCGTGGAAACCACGGCAAGCTGCAAAGGTGGGTGCTGCCCATCCCCCGAGGGACAGCCCCATCTGCCAGGCCACACGGATCAACTACGAAGCCCAGTAATGAATGCCCGCCCGGCAGCCCAGGCCAGAATAAGAACGGCTGGCCACCCGTCACATGGGAGTCGCCCTCAACCCCAGCTGCCACCTTTACCTCCTTGGTGCTGTGAGCCTGGAGTGCCTGCTCCCATTTCTTCTTGTTACTGGTCAGCAGCTCCTGTCGCTCCAGCTCGAAGGCTTTCTATGACCAGGAGGGGAGAAGGCCCTGTGTCTACACGTGAGCAGGTCCCATCAGGATCAAAGACATTCTAGACAGCCACGCTAGTGCCACCTCATCCGCTCTAAAGACTAAGTCACATCCAGCCACAGGCTGGCCAAATTTCACACAGCTGAAGGGCTACAGGAACTGCATGAAGTTAAGTGTCATGAAGTCTGTACTTCACATGAATTTAGAGGCAAAATGCATCAACAGAGGCAAGAAACCAGAGGAAGACCGAGGCAGTCATGGGGCAAACCCTACAGGCAACTCAACCTTGACTGCCAGCCGGAGCATTGGTTCAAGTTCAAGGTTTGGGTTTCCAAATCTTGTCTGGGGCTCCCTTCCCCAGGCCCCTATCCCAATTTTCATAAATACACAAAACATGGCTCAGGTATACCTGGGGTTACGGAGTCCTAACCTCTCCATTTCGCTCTCCACTCCTGTCTTATTTTCTCTCAAAACACTGCTTACTACCTATCAAATTATATAGCTACTAATGTATGTATTTCCAGTTATCCCCTGGTAGATTACAGGTTCCTCTGGGGACTTTGTGTTTTTCAGAGTTGCACCCTGAGCGCCTGGAACAGTGCGTGGCATATAGTAGACACCTGACAATTACTTGAATGAGCGGATGAATACAGACATAAATTAACAACACCCTAGAGCTGAGACAGAAATCAGAAGATGAAGATGTGTGGGTCCCTGCTTCAAGCACCGACCCAGCCCTCCCTGGGGGCTCCCAGAGGCAGAAAGCGGTCTTTTCACACCCCTTGCCTCGATGTGAAGGAGCTCCTGGCGGAAGGCTTTCATCATGCTCTTCACTTGCGCCTCCATCCTCTCCAGAAGCAGGGAGATGTCGTCGGACTGTTTCTTCAGGTCCTTCACATACTGGTCATCCTTGACTTTTAACTCCTTGAGAATAATAATGAGACCATAAGATGAAACGAAAGGAATCAGAGACACAAGTTTAAACAGTACATGGGTTTCCCTGAGGGAGGAACCCAAGGTGTAAATAAAGAGCAAAATAAAAGACACCAGAAAACGGAGACAGATCTTTTGCAAGTGAGAAGGGGATGAGAGACTGAGGGAGGAGCAGGAGAAGGAAGGGGAACATAAAGAAAGAGGAAGTGTCGTGCACATGTGCCGGCTCCTTGTGATACATGCAATCAGGATGTACTGCAAACACACAACAATAAAATGAAAAGGAAAGAGAATCGATGTGACAGGAACAACAGGTACCAAGCACATCCCCCCAGGCCTCCTCCGTCAGAAACTGCAAACACTAGAAGGAAATTGTACAAGGCAGAGAATGGCTCCAAAAGAGCCTTGAAGGGTGGAGACAATCACAGGTGATGAGCTGGACCAGCGTCAGGTCAGGGTGACAGGAAATGAGCACACAACACAAAATCAGACCCCTCAGTTGTCACCCGCTGTAAAGCTCCCTGCAAGCGCAGGAAGCCTAGCAGGTTCCAGCTAAGCAGTTAGGGTCCACATCTAACACCAGATCATGTCTGCTGCAGACTAAGTTCCGTTCCTTAAGCAATCACTTAAAATCCAAGACAGCGCTTGCTACAAGAGGTATTTCTATTAGATAGCTAGTGATCCTAAATCACTACAAAGTTGTGTTCTGTCAGTTAAAATTTATTGCTGGGCATGGTGGTGCCCGCCTATAATTTCAGTTACTTGGGAGGCTGAGGCAGGAGGATTACACATTCAAAGCCAGCCTGGGCAACTTTATGAGTCCCTGTCTCAAAATAAAATTTTAGAAAGGGTCAGGGATGTAACTCAGTCATACAGTATCTGTTTAGCACATATGAGGCCCTGCAACTGACCCCCAGCACCAAACATACACACACACACACACACACACACACACACGTGCATGCACGTACACACACACACACACACACACATAATATTATAAATGTTGTTGATAAGGATATAAAGAAGTAGGAACCCTTGTATACTATTGGTGGGAATAGCAACTACAATTATGGAAAAAAATATAGAGATTGCCTTAAAAACTGAAAATAGAACTACTATGAGATCCAGTAATTTCACTTTTAGGAATATAGCCAAAGGAATTCAAACAGAATCTCAAAGAGCTATGTGTACACACATGTTCATAGTAATATTATTCACAATAGCCAGGCAGTAAAAGTACTGTAGATGTCCACAGAAGAGTAAGATAAAGAAAATGGTGAAACACATACATGCATATACATATATGGGCATACTATGCAGCCTTGAAAAGGGAAAAATTCTGTTGAGTGCTACAACGTGGATAAACCCTAAGGACATTATGCTAAGCAAAGTAAGCCAGTCATAAAGGACAAATGCTATGTGATTCCATTCATTTGAAACTATTATCTAAATTAGCTAAAACCATAAAAAACCCCAGAAAACCAAAAGGTGGTTAACAAGTGTCGCAGCGAGGGAGACAAGGAGTTAGTATGTAACAGTGCTTTAGTGCTGCAAGATCAAAGTGGCCTGGAGATCTATTGTGCAGCAATGAGAATACACCAACGCTGCCGAACCAGACATTTACAAATGGTGACAGTGACCAATATAACAGGGCAAGGTTTTTATCATTCAAAGGTAATTAAAGAAAGCGCATCGTTGGAGTCCTGCGGCGTGCTGACGCCTTCACACGCTTCTGCTCAGGAAAAGCAGGCCCCGGCCAGCGCTGCCCCCAGCCAGACCCGCACTGCGGGAGCAGAGCTCCGGCGCTTGCCTGCTGCAGCTCGCTAATGAGCTTGTTCTTGTCTTCTATGAGCCCCGCGCAGTGCAGCTGCTGAGCACTGAGCATGTGCCACAGCTCCTGGGGGACGCGCTCCTGCCTGCCCTCCTTCCACTTGGCGGTGATCTCATCGAATTTGTCCTGGCTGGTCATAACTTCGTTCTCCAGCTTCTCGACTCTGTGAACACAAACACGCCAGCGTCTCCACGGGCTGCCTTGCTAGCGTGCGGGTGGCTTCTCCACGGCTCCGGGGCCCTGCAGCATCACATTCAGATCCCGGACCCCAGGTTCTGCACCTTCCCGCCAATGAACGACAAGCGAAAGTACAGGAACCAGGAGAGGAACCCCACCACGAGAACAGATCGTAAGGATCGCCTCTCCAGAAACTCCAGAGACACGGTTAAGGGCCTCATGGTCACACTACGTCCCAGACCAGGGTGAGATGTGAGGGGAGGCATTACAGCTAACGTGGGAGCCCTCTGCAGACGGGGACCCACGCCGGTGATTCTCTCTGCGTTCGGCACCCTGTAATTCTGTGCAGCTGTCTCCACACAGGAGCACAAAGCCGCTGCAGGGCAGAGTCCCAGCTGAAGCATCCTGGGAGACTCTCCACTCTTCCCTCTTCCCACCCTGCACCCCACCTCCCAAGCCAGGCCACACTCTGCACATTCTCATTGGTTTAGAAGGTTTGTCTCAGGAATAGCCGAACCTGCGGGGGTCTCAGGAATTGCACCTGCCAGGTGATCTCTTGGAAAAACATTTATCTGGAACTCTGTTCCTTTGAAGCTTCCATTTGCCCTCAGTGGCTGTGGGGTGATGCCACTCTCCTTCGCGTGACACTCAGGACGTGTCACAAGCTGACCCTGAAGGTCATCAGCCAGTTCAGCTGCTGACATGGCCCATTCAGGTGAAGGAAGTTTCAAAAATAAAGTTGCCAACTCTGCCCTGCTAACTGAACTGGTAAAGTTGCTAAAGGGGGAATGACTCAGGCTGAACAATTACAAGTGCTGTATGTACACGCTCAGCTGCAATGGTCAGGTGGTCAGCCGTTTCTAACTGAACTGTGTTTAGGAAATGAAGAAGGTTCCAAAGTAGATTAAACAAAGTAGATGTACCTGCCATGAGTCCACTTCTGGATGCAAACTAAAGATGGTGTGTGTGTGTGTGTGTGGTATTGGGGATTGAGCCCTGGAACTTGTGTACATGCGAGGCAGGTGGTAGGTGCTCTACCACTGAGTTACAGCCTCAGTCCTTTTCTACTTCTATTTTTATTTTGGAGTAAGGTCTCACTACGCTGCCCATGCTGTGCTTGGGTTTGCAATCCTCCTGCCCCAGCCTCCAAGGACGTAACTGGGATTACAAGTGTGTACCACCACATCCAGCTCAAAGATGATTATTCTAAGTAGCTTACGCCTCCCTGCTGGGCAAACGAGACTTGGGAAGATAGCTGTGGTGGGCAGCTTGCCTGCTGAGGACTGGCTGAGGATTTGATGCGAGTTCTTTTGTCTCTCTGTCCTGGGAATAGAGTCTTTAATATGCTGCCACATGTGTCCATAACACTCAGACATCTATGAGTCTGGTCATTCAGGTCAGTTAAACTCAGGACTGCTCTGCTGACCTCAGCCTCATCTGTGTTCTTCTACCCAACCCCATGCATCCTTAATTATCATGCATCGCCAAGCACACCATGTGGTCTCATGCCTTTGTTCATGTTCTTCTGCCTAAAATGCCCACTCCTCAACTCCTCAAACTCCTGCTCTTTCCTTACAGCCCAGCTCAGTGTTGCTGCCTTGCCTGGGAAGTCTTCTCTAATCTCTGCCGAAAGTCCCAGCGATCTCCTCCTGTATGTTTGCATAACTCCTTACACATACCTGTATTTTAAAACCAGCTATGGCTACAGGTCCCCATGTTGATCACAAGCAGAGCCCAAGTGAGGTGAGAGTTGTGTAACCTTCCAGCTTGGCACATATCAGCCATGCTCAAGAAAGGGAGGGGGGAGTCATCGAGGAAGGAGAGAGGAAAGGAAAAAAGGAGGGAGGATTTATAAGGAGCAGGAGGGGTATTCTAGACTCAGCTGCACATGGTCACTTTCCAACAATGGAAGCAAATTTTGTGGCCTGCAGGGGACTCCTGTCACACCCACCAAGCTGCAAAGAGGTGGGTTCCTTACCTCTGGCGCTTTATCTCCTCCTCTTCCACTCTCCTGTGGATCTCCCTGACATCTATTGCCACTCGGATATTTGTCACCAACTCAGTGCCATAGAGCAGCAGTTTAGCCAATTTCTGAAAACAAAAAGATGAAAATTTATAAAGTTAAAATACACTGTAATAAATTTAGAAAGCTAGAAATGAGTGTGTGAGTGAGTGCGTGTGTGCATGTGTGTGTGTGTGTGTGTGTGTGTGTGTGAGATGCTGAGGATGAAACCCAAGGCTTTAACCAAGCTAAACAAATGTTCTACCCCCACCCAGTTAGGAACATTTGCACATTTCATTTGCTGCTCTTCTATCCACTGAGGAAGGAATCAATAGCTACCTTAAAACTCCGAAGACCAACATCTTTTTAGCAACCTTTTCCATCAAGACATTGGAGATACGACATAACAGCTACACTTTGCCAGCACCCCTTTGGAGTAGGGACCAGCCAGCCAGTATAGTGCCTAAATATACTATAAACACAGTCCAGTCGTTCCCCAGAGGGTCCCCCAAGCAACTGATATCGCCCAGGTCCTTATGAATCTCAGTTGGAGTGTGAGGCAATAGCAGCAGGTGCTCTTTAATGTGCACTTTCTCCTCCTCCGTGAATAACAGAGTATGCAAATTGTAGCTCAGCATGTAACCTCCCAGCCTCTGTTGCAGCTAGACTATGGTCTGCCCAATGGACATGTGAGCAGAAGTGCTGTGTGCCACATCTGAATTGAGAGGCAAACCCTCTCCTGCCCCTTCCATTCCTCCCCTTCCTCTGGGCCGGAACGTGGGCTGAGGTATGCCACCGCGAGCTGATGGAAGTAGCCTGAAAATGGCAAGGGCTGAGAAAACAAGGAGACCTATCAGTCCAGCATTATTCCTGCCGGGGACTACAGAGTAAAGCAGAGAAGGAAGCGACAGTCTCATTGTAGCTAATGTGGGGTGGGTCTTTGCCATAACAGAGAACTCACTACTCTAACTCTACAGGCATAGGGCTTTTTCTGCCATTGGTACCCACTTCTAAGTCCCTTTTTCCACAATCACTATCTTCAACTCTGGGCTTTTTGTAATATTACGATTTCAGGGTGATAAATCCTCCCAACCAAAAATTCAGGCATCCTTTGGTTATGCATTGGTTTTTCCAAGTGTGTTTTAGAATTTACAAACTCTAATTCTCAGATTATTTCCAATCTAAAGACATGCTGGGGATGTAGCTCTGTAATAGAGCTCTTGCCTGGAATGTATGGAGGCCCTGAGTTCAGTCCCCAGCACTGAAAACAAAATGAGCTAAAAACCAATTTATGAACCAATTTCTGTTCCAAGAAGTCACCAAAATGCTCAAAGACTCCAATCATTTCCTTATTCTGTGGAAAATTTGAAATACGGTGCCAGTGGATACACAACAAGCCTTAACCCAAATATCCCAGGCACTCCAGATCTTTTTAATGCCTCCAGTTTATCATTTGTGTAAAATGGTTTTATACACATATGCAAGCTGTCTTAGTTATTTTTCTCTCCTTGCCAGGACTAAATACCCAATATCCAAAGTTAAGGGGAGGAAGATTTATTTAGCTCACGGTTTGTAGAGGTTTCAGTCCATAATTAGCTGACTCCAAGGCACAGCAGCATATGGCAGAGGGGCAACTGTGTTCATGGCAGCAGAAGACAGCAAAAGCAACAAGAGAGAGAGAGACAGACAGACAGACAGACAGAGACGGAGACAGAGACAGAGACTCCTTCTGTCCTTTAGACTGGATGTAAACCACACACCCTAGGGCAGGCATAGCTCACACCCTTAATCCCTGCCTTAGATCATGAATTCAGTCACCTCTGAAAAGCCAGACCTCAATGACCACATGAGACTTGGGGTTGGGGGACATCCAGACACAAACCGTAACATTCCCTCTTGGCTTTTCTGTGGTTTGGGGAAAATTCTCAAGTTTTTAGTCAGTGTGACATTTCTGAGTCAAGTATTTCAGACTCAAAGTAATATTAAAAATCAAAATACTAACAGAGCAACAGACACATACACTTACCAGAACCAAGGAAAGAGTTTAAGTGGAGGCCCGCATAGCATTCATACCACTCGTACCCTGCAGCTAGGGGGAAGCCAGGCTGGCCCTCCGCCCACGCCCGCCTCTGCCCAGCAGACGTGGGGGTTTTCAGATCTGGCTCTCCCAGTTCTGTCCACACCCCTTGGACATCCATCAAGCCCAGGGACTGTAAAACAGTGATCTTGCCTGCACTGAACTGAGTAGAGCAGACCTTAAAAAGAAGCCATCAGAAGCCTTGAAGTTTGGCTCAAACTTGAACCACTTCTATGCAGTGGGCTGGAGGACCTATCTTCCTCACTAAAGCAAGGAAAAGAAAGAAACAGCATAAAACCTGAACAGGCAGAAATGAAAGAGTCATTATTTTCAGATGATCCGATTACTTGTGTAAAAGAAAATCCCAAAGAGCCTATAGGTCACTATCAGAAGTAATAAGCAAATTTGGTAAGGCCCCTGGATATCATATCAATACATAAACACCAAATACGCTTTCATATGGAATCGTGCATGATTACAGCCTTGTTGTGTCTGCAGTCTGGAATGGCCTCTGGCAGCTTGTGTGTTGACGACTTAGTCCCCAGCCCTGAAATGTTGAGAGGTTTGGCTTTGGGGAAGTGATTGGGGGATGGGGGGTCGGCTGCATCAGTGGATTAACCCACTGCCAGGATCACAGTATGTGACTTTATTGGGAGATGGTGGATGCTTCAGGAGGTGGGGACTTGTTGGAAGAAGAAGCTTACTGGAAGGTTCTATCTTGTCCCCAATTATCTCCTTCAATCTCTCTCCCCCTTCTTCATGGACCCAGAAGCAACAAAGCCCACTGACCATGGATTGAAACCAAGATTGTTTATTCCTGGGTATGTTTTCACAGGGACAGAAAGCAAACACAAGCTCAAGAAAGACTGTTAAAAATTACTGAGTAAAATTAAAGAATACCTGTATAAGTGGGAGGGTGCTTTACACTTATGGGTTATAAATTCATTTCAATAGGGGGCAGGGGATTTAGCTCAGTGGCATAAGCGCCTGCCTGGCAAGTGCTAGGTCATGAGTTCAATCCCCGGTACCCAAAAAAAAAAAAAAAAAAAAAAAAAAAAATTTCAGTTCAATATCAAAATCCCAACAGGTCTTTTTTGGGTAGAAAATAACAAGCTGATTCTAAAATTTACATTAAAATGCAAAGGGTCAACAACTGCTAAGAATCAGAAAGAATGGTAGGAGAACTTACCCTACCAGATAGTGAGGTCTGTTTTAGAGACAGTAATTAAACCAGTGTGGAAATGACATAAAGACAATAAAAGTTATAATGGTTGATACATTGTGTCGACCTGAGAAGTTTAGAAGTTAAGAAAGTGACTGAGCAGGGGGCCAGGGTCCTCACTTTGTAAACACCCTCATCCTGTGCAAGAAGACGGTTATGAGTGCTATACCCGCCCTAGACCAGGAGGGGGCGCTGCTTCCACTGTAACAAAAGAAAAGAGGCTTGCTCTCCCACTTTTTGCTCTTGTTGCTTTTGCTGCCATCTGCTACCTTTAAGTGTTACCCCTGTGCCCTGTGCCCTGTGCCATGCCACCCTGCCTTGGAACCAGTCAATTATGGACTGAAACTTCTACAAACTGTGAGCTAAATAAACCTTTCCTTCCTTAATTTTGAGTGTTAGGTATTTTGTCCCAGCAATGAGAGAAAAGTAACCAAGACACCAATGTAACAGAATTGAGAATTTTGGAGAAAAAAATGTATAAGGACGGCTTGATTCATAACAAAAATGCATGTCATGCAGTAGAAAGGGGCATTTTTTTCCAATATGTGGTTCTGGTTCAATTTAAAATGTGTATAGAGGACAATTAGCTTTGAGCCCTACCCTAAATCACACACAAAAAATCGATTCAAGATAGACTGCAGACTAGAATATAAGTGGTAGAATAATAGTTTCTAGAAGGAAATCTTCATATACTTGGAGCACACAAAGATTAAACAAGAAAGAATGGCATATATATGATTTTTGTGTGGTTTTTATGTTTTTTATTTTAGTTGCTTTCCCATGGCTGGAACAAAATACCCAACACACAATTAATTTAAAGGAAGACAGGGTTTATTTGGGCTCACAATTTAAGAGGATACAGTCCGCAGTTAGCTGGCTCCAAGGTAGAAAGGACATGGTGGGAGGGCCTGGATGAAGGACAATTGCTCCTCCCACAGGAGCCACGAAGCAAAGAGAGAGGAGGACCCTGCGAGGAGAATACAGCCTTCCAAGTCAGCCCCAGTGATCCAACCCTTCTCACAATACCCCCCACCAACGTGAAATGTCTGGGAGATATTTTAGACTATTGAACAATGATTGAAGAAGTGCAAGACCAAGGACAGGTCTGAGGGTAAAACTGGTCGACGAAACCTTGATCTTAAGGATCGCAGCATGTTTTGTATATATTTCTCGATGATGTCAACACTCCTTATTACTTAAATCCTAAGTGAAAAGAACCGTGAAAGGCTCTAAAGAAGATGAAAACTCATGCTGAGCAGTATGTTGGTATTTTCAAGAATCTAAGGATGCTTTAGCCTACACACAAATGCTTGGAGATCGCTGGCTCTTAAAAGAAGAAAGTTAAGTACAAAGAAGTGACACAGAATATTCGCTCTACAGTAGGTGAGAATATGGAACAAGAATGCACATTATCCCGATACTCTTTCCACTACAGTAAAATAGCTTTTGCTGGATGCATTACGTCTCCACGATTTGTAATATTTCAGTAACCTGAATCTTTTTCCTTCCAGAGAGCACATTTATTTTTACCAGAAATTATCTTGATTTCTCCCGCACAACACTTTTTAAAATCCCATCATTCTGGCTAAACCTCAGCTCAACTTTCACCTCTGCTTTGCACCTCTAACCTCCCTGCCTAGGCCCATTGAAAATCATGGTTTGGTACATCTACTCACACAGGACCGCTGTCTACAGATTTCATTTAGCAATTAAATACAATGTCAGTACATCATTCTGCCAGTTCTGGTTTGTTGTTTTGAATTGTTTTATCCTCTCAAACGGTTTGTTCCATATCTTTTATTAAATATCTCAGAAGCCCTGTCCTTGACACAAGAGAGAAATGTATTTATTGATTTATTTAGGAGCTGGGATTTTGCATCTTTCCCTCGCTGGTCTTGAACTCATGGGCTCAAGTGATCCTCCTGAGTAGCTATGACTGAAGGAGTCTACCATCACACTTGGCAATTTTTTTTTGTTTGTTTGTTCGTTTTTTGGTACTGGGGATTGAACTCATGACCTCACATTTGCCAGGCAGGTGCTTATGCCAATGAGTTAAATCCCCAGCCCCCATTTTTTTTTCAATACTAGGGATTGAAACCAGAGCCTCACACTGGGCTATACCCTCAGCATTTTTGTTTGTTTGTTTGTTTGGAGACAGGGTCTTGCTAAGTCACCCAGGCTGGCCCTGATCTTGTGAACCTCCTGCCTCAGCTTCCTGAGTAACCAGGGTTACAGGTGTGTGCCGCTGCACCCAGCATAAATTGTTGGTTTCATGTTTTTAGTGGTGCTAAGGATTGAACCAGGACCTCGTGCATGTTACTCCCTCGCCATTTCCCTTTTAAGATTTAGTGTGAGCTCTGCCCGCTCAGAACTCCTACGTTACCTGGGGACAGCACTCGCACACGTCTGGGAAGTCCCGTGCACAAGGCTGAGGACCAGCCGAGATGGATGACTGCTACGTGCTGCATGTGTGGACTAAAGGAGCTCAGCTTGGTGCTGCATCGGGCAGGGGCCTTCAGGGTCCCTCAGAACCACCCTCTTCCGTTCTCCCAACCCCTTACCCTTACTCCTCCAAAGAATGAGGAAGTGAGGATGAGCATGGCTCAGCGCCAGGGCCCCCGGAACGTGAGAAGTGGGAACTGAAGTGATTCCCAGTGAAAGTTTATTTATGGTGCAGCAAATGCAGGAAAAAGCTGTTTTCACAGCAGAGTGGGCTGCAAGGTTGGGGACCCAGGCTGCCTGGTGAGTCTGGGCTGTGGGGTGTACACTGACTTACTGGATTCTAGGTTGGTGTAATCTAGGCCAATCAAGGTCTTAGCTTTTGCTTCTGGGATGAGGGAAAGGTCAGTGGGCTAGGGTTCCTCAGGTGCAGAGTAAATGCATGTAACAGTTTCACAAGGAATGGCTTCCTCAACAAGCATGGTGATTTTACATCTGTCAGCCCCCCGCCCCAGTCTTGCCCTGTGTGCCCCGCCTGTCCCTACACTGGCCTGGGCAGGAATCCACACGGAGCTAGGATGAAACAGTCCTACAGGTTGGGAATGCAGCCTGAGGGAGAAGAGGAGCAGAACAGGAGGGCACTGAGCACGCAGAAGATCAGAGGCTCAGCGCCGGGAGGAGCAGCCCCGGGGTAGGAGTGGGGTGGTTGCATCCCAGATTGCAATGGAATCCGACCCCGCTGGGAAGTGAGCCTGCAGAGCTAAGATGGGAACACACTGGCAAAGGCTGGGAGACCAGGCAGAGACCCTGGACTCCGTCCTGTGTGGTGAGTGACAGCTAAGGGCGCAGGAGCAGAGAAGCGGCACAGTGAAGTTCCTGACCTGCAAGCTCACACCTGCAGGGCTCCCGCCTGGGGACAGCTGCGTCCAGCTCCGCCTGCAGGTAGAGGCCGGGAGCCTCCACAGCCCCTTCCTGTGTGCACCCGAGCGGGTCTCTGCTCTCCCCACCGCCGGGACCCTCGGGCCACCAAGTTCCTACCAGTCTGCTCTCTTCTTTCTGTTTGTAGCTTTTGCTGTGATCTTCTTCGCTCTCCTTCTTTCCATCTAAATATTCTCCCAGCGCTTCCCTAGGAAAGGAAAAAAAAAAAAAAAAAGAACCCGAAGTTACTTCTAACACGTAAATACTGCACGGAAAGGTTCCATGAAATTCTACAAGCATATAGAGAAATACACTCACTTGGATAAAAATTTAAATACTAAGAAAATACAACCATAAAAATACTAGAAGTGAAATAGGAGAGTGTTTGTATTCTCAAACGGTAGCAGGCCCATCTTTGAACACACCAAAAGCGGGGGAGCGTTGGATGGATAGTGACTTTCTAGAATTTAAAAATGTTATACTCAAAAGTCAAGGCATAAGCTGGGAAAAGAAATCTGACATTTTACCAACTCTAAAATAGACCCTGAGTTCAATACCCAGTACACAAAAAGGAAACAGAAAGAAAAATGACGCCTTCACATAATACCAACTCCCCCCAAGTACCAAGTATAAATTCATAGAAGGTTTGAACATGCAGTTTAGAAAAGAAATGCAAATGGGAAATGGGGGGAAAAAGGGAAAAAATGGGAAGTGAACATTTGAGAATGTAGTCAGCTCACATAGCCAGAGACACTCAAGTAAAACAATATGGAGAAAAGTGTATACATTTTCTTTTTAAAACAGATTCATATACACATAGGACATTTTCCAAAAGATCTATGACAAACAGGTAACAGTTATTATTTAAGGAAAAGGACTTAAACCACTGAGGACTTCTGTTTTCTACACTTTGCCATGGCCTCAGTTTTACAAATCATGTGTGTATGTATCTGTTAATCAGACAATGAGGCGAAAGAGCCAAGGGAAACATAAGGTTCCCGAGTATGGACTTTGCCGGTGGCAAGGGGACAACTTTGGCAGCTCTCTGGCCACCTCCTTCTCGGGCACACAGCGCTCGTCTGGGCTCCTTGTGGGAGGAATGAAACCATTGCTCGTGACTCCAGCGTTCACTGGTAAACAAGCAGACCCCTTTATCTCATCCTTTTGTGACCTTTCCTAACAGACTTCCAGCACCACCCGCTTTGTTCAAAGTCCAGTACAGCTCACACAGCATTACACCATTTTGGGGTCATGCAGCCACCACCATCCCCCACTCCCAGTCCAACCAAACCCCCCTTTTTCCTGTGTCATTTCCTTTGCTTCTCTGATCGTATTGAACCTGTCACAGTGTTCTCAGTGGAAACACTGATCATTCTGTTCTCCTTGGGCCTTCGGACATCACCGGACTGTGGCCTGCTCCTCGCCCAAACACACTCCTCCTCTTTGACTTTCCACTTTGACCCCCAATTAATTAATTACCAACTCTATCTAAATAAGCCACTTCCTGGGGCAAAGATCAGGCTTCAGAAAGAAAAAGAACCTACAGTCCAGATCTTGTACAAATTGTTTTTTCTTGTTTTAATGTAAATCCCATTGCTACCTCTTACTCATCATTTTTGACCATCAAGCACTCTGCTGCCCATGCTGATGACCACCGACTACATGTGACCACTAGGCACTTGGGAAAACGCAGGTCCAAACTGAATGCACTTTGAGTTTAAAACAGATGGATTTTGAACAAAAAAAAGAAAAAAAGCAACATGTCTCAGCACCAGATGTGATAAAAATACTTTAGTGAGGTGTGGTGGCACACACCTGGAATCCTAGCACTTGGGAGGCTCAGGCAGAAAGATCAGCATGAATTCAAGGCCAGCCTGGGTTACCTAGTGAGTTCAAGGTCAGCCTGAACTACACAGTGAGACCCTGTCTCAGAAAAAAAAAAAAAGCATACAACACTTAAAAACTTTATTACAGTAAAAGATGCATTGCTACTAATCCCCCTCAAAAAGCACCCACCCCCAATCCAACACACTGATTCCATTGTAGGGCACGGGCAGTTGAGAGAGATTAATGGCAGTGTCTCTTTCACTGTGACAAAGTTTTAAAATTTCAACACTTACTGTATTTTTCAATCTTACCTTATGTACATTACAGGGATTGCATGTTGAAATGATACTATTTTATAGATTGGGTTAAACAAATTAAATCAGCAAATTTAATTTCACCTTTCAAAAAACTTCTTAAAAAGTGACTAACAGAAAATTTTAAATGACACACATGGGTCACACTGTATTTCTGTGGTTCAGCACTGACCTGACCTAATGCCCAGAGGGTTTGTCTCAGCTTTCCTGCTCCTCAGGTGTGAGCTCCCTTCTGGGGTCTGAGTCTTCTTTGAAGAAGCTGTTTCCTCACCACAGCCACATCCCTGGTATAAATACAATCCACCATACTGGATCACTTCCGGACCAACTGAAGTCCTTTCTCAAGATTTCAGAAACTAGAATTTGTTTGATTATCTTCCTAGGTTTAGAGTTCTAAATAGGAAATCATTTTATTTCAGTGCTCTTCTGGCATAGCTATTTGAGAAATCTGAAGTAATACTGTCCCTTATACCTGTCTTTGAATGTGACCAGTTTTGAGTTTCATTTATTTTTGTTTTATCCAGTCTGGAAGTTTATACATTGGGCCTTCTCTTTGTTATCAGTTTTCTGAACAGTCTCAGTGGTTTAACTCTGGGATGGGCTTGTTTTGTTTTAATTTTATTCAATCATGTTCATTATTTTTGGTATTTTGGTTTTCTAGTATACCTACACATAAAATTAGATATTAGTTTTTCCTTTAATGTTAATCACTCCATTTTGCTATAGGCTTCATTTTTTAAACCTTGTATTTTTAGTAGTACATATCTGTCATACATATTAATCATATTCATTACAGAGAATTTATACTTGTACATAAAATGTCTTGATTCTTCTTTTTTTTCCCGTTCCCCTCCCCTCCCTCAGCCCTTCTTCCTATCTCCAATTGCAAAGGCTTTCTTTCCTTTTTTCCCTTTTATTCTCTTTTTTCCTTTTCTCTTCCTTCCCTTCCCCACCCCACTCCTTTATTTTCCTTTTCCTTTGAACATATTCTTCCTACTTCCCAATGTCTATCCTACATTACACACCTTATTTTTTCTTTGGATT
Organism: Dolichotis patagonum; assembly: GCA_004027295.1. Classification (NCBI taxonomy): domain Eukaryota; kingdom Metazoa; phylum Chordata; class Mammalia; order Rodentia; family Caviidae; genus Dolichotis; species Dolichotis patagonum. Next base: position 22,704 of record PVJX010002346.1, read on the forward strand.
TCTAACACAAGAGAAACAATGTGATATTTAAATTTATGCGTCCGACTTATTTCACTTAAGATTATGTAGAATTTAGCAGTGAATCCATGTGGACTTGAGCTTTTCTGTGCTGGTAGTTTTTTTATTAATTCTTTAATTAAATTGGCTGATACGAAGTTAGTTAGAATTTTTATATCTTCTTTATTCAGCTTTGGAAATTCATGTGTCTAGGAATCTGCCCATTTTTTCCCTTTTCCATCCGATTAGACTACAGGTTCTTAAAGTAGGTATAGATGATCTTCTGCATTTCTGCAGGATCAGTTGAGATTTCACCCTTTTCATTCCTCTTTTTTTTTTGTACGGGGGATTGAACTCACCACCTCGCCATTGCCAGGCAGGTGCTTTAGCCACTGAGCTAAATCCTTGGCCCAACCCTTTTCATTCCTAATCCCATGGATTTGAATCTTTCCTTTTTTAAAAATATGGTTGTGTACGAGTTTGTCTCTTTAGTCTTTTAAAAAAACCAATGTTCTTAGTCTCAATTGCATTAATTTCTGCTCTGATCTTTATAATTTCCTTCCTTGTACAAGTTTTGTGTTTGACTTAGTCCATTTTATTTTTGTAGACGCTTGAGGTTCAACATTAGGCTGTTTATCTGAACTTGCTCTAGTTTTCTGATGCAGAAATTTCTCTTGTAGGACTGCTTTCATTGCATTCTGTAAGTTCTAATATGTTGTATTAGCATTATTAATTGTAGAAACTAATTTCTTTAACCCATATCTGTGACCCGTTGGTTGATCGGGTGGGTGTCATTTGATTTCCATGTTTATGAAATTTTTTGTGGCTTCTTTTGCCATTGATTTCCAATTTTGTTCTATTATGATCATGTATGGGATAATTTCGATTCCTTTACATTTACTTAAGCATGTTCTGTGAGCTAGTATGTGGTCTGTTTTGGAGAATTCTCCATGTGCAGCTGAGAAGAGTGTGTACTCTGATGTTGTGGGGTGGCATACTCTGTAGATATCTATTAAGCTCATTTGTTCAAAAGTTTGGTTCAGTTCTGATATTTCTTTGTTGATTTCTTGTCTACTTGTTCTATTTGTGACAGTGGAATATTCAGGTTATAATTATATTAGTGCTTATCTGGTTTTTCATGTCCATTAATATATGGTATATATAACTGGGTGCAGTAGTATTTGATGCATACATAATTACAATTGTTATCTCTTCCTCTTGGATTATTCCCTTAATAATTATGTAATGATCTTTTTTGTCTCTCTTGATCAGTCTTAGTTTGAAATTCACTTTTTTGCAAACAGAATAGCTACTTTTTATTGTATTCAGGGTTTCTGATGCATAGAGTACTGTTTACCCTCCTGTGATTTTCAGTCTATGAATTTCTTTTAGGGTTAAATGTGTGTGTTGTATGCACATATTGTTGGATTTTGATTCTTGATCCATTTCTCCAATCTTTTTCTTTTGATTGATGAATTGAGACCAGTCACATTGATGGTTGTCATGGTTTATGCCAGTATCCCCAAAGCCTCATGCAATTACGGATTCTACCAAATCTAGCATTTGTGATTGGTTCATTGTCTAGCGCTCAGCTTGGAGGTGTGAGCACTACACCCACCTAGGGGTGGAGCCAGCATACAGTGTAATGGTGGGAAGATGTCTCTCTCTTTCTTGCTGGTTCACACTTACTGTTTGTAGCCACCATGAACTGCAGCCCTGCCATGCTACCCCACCTTGGAGCCTACTGAGTAATGGACTGAAATCTCCAAGAACTGTGAGATACACTTTTCCTTCCTTTACTTTGGGTGTCAAGTATTTTGTCCCAGCAATGAGTAAAAAGTACTTAAGACAATGGTTATAACTGATATATATATATAATATATATATATTTTATATATCAGTCAATATATATATTGACTCATCCTTGTTGTGTTATTTTCCTGTTGTTGGTTCCAATTCTTTCCCTTGTGTTTAGTTACTTGTCTTGCCTGGTGAGTCCATTATATTGGGATTTTTGGAACTGTTGTCTTCATTGTGTTTTGAGAACATCCTTTAGAACATTTTGGGTGCTGGTTTGGTGATCACAAATTTCTTCGTATGTTCTTTATCATGGAAGTATCTTAGTTATCCATCAATTTTGAAAGATAATTTTACAGGGTACATTAATCTGAGCTGGAGGTTGTTTTCTTTTACAAGTTGCAGTACTTTATTCCAAGCTCTCCTTTACTTACATGTTTGAATAGAGAAGTGTGCTATGACTCTGATGGGTTTTCCTTTATAAGCAACTTGTTTCTTTTCTCTAATACTTTTTTGGGATTTTTTTGTTTGTTTGGGATTTTTATGTTTTTGTTTTTGGTTTTTTTTGGGGGGGGAACCAGGGATCAAACTCATGACCTTGTGCTTGTCAGGCAGGTGCTTATGCCACTGAGCTAAATCCCCAGCCCTATCTAATAGTTTTTAATATGCTGTTCTTGTGTTAATTTTCAGGTATCTTGACTATTATATTCTTGATATAGTCTTTCATTTTTTTGATCATGATAATTTGGAGATCTGTATGCCTCACTTATCTATATTTCAAATTCTTTTTCCATTCTTGGAAAGTTTTCTGCCATGAACAAGTTTTTTATGCCCTTTCTGCTATCTTCTGATTATTCACTGCTTCCAATCTTATATTAGACTTCTTTGCATAATCTAGGAGATGTTAGATTGATTTTTTTTATGGTCTCTTGGATTTTCAGAAGTCTTTCATTTGATGGTCATCAACCATAGGACTGTCTTCTAGATCTGATATTCTATATTCACATTGGTTGACTCTGCTGCATATACTTTCAGTAGAAGTTTTAATCTCCTAGATTTCTATTTGCATCTTTTTTATGGAATCCAGGTCTTCTGCATCATTCTTAAGCTCCTCTATTTTTTAAACTGTATTTTTTCTGAATTCACTAATCATTTCATTATGATTCCCATCTCTACTATCTCTCATTTTTGTCAAGAGCCTCATTGATCTGTTTTGTTACTCCTACCGCTACTATTTAAAAACTTTCATGTGGGTGGCTTTTGATTTCTCCCACTTCAGTGCCCCCTTGATTTACCTTGGATGAGCTGGGGATTATGGGCTGTATTTTGCTTCCATGTTTGCTCATTTTTTAACACTAGATTTTATTGGTACATTTTGGATATACATAATGAGCGTATGCATCATGGAGAATTTGTACCTGTACATGATATAACTTGTTTTTGATCCCATTCCTCTACCCTCCCTTCAACCCCTCCTGCCCTCCCCCATTTACAAAGCTTTGTTTCCATGTTTTCCTTTTTTTCTCATTTTTAATTTTCCCTTCTTTCCTTTCTCCCTCCCCTCTCTCTTTTTCCCCTCCCCATTGAACATCTTCCTCCTATTTTAAAATACATTTTGGTCCTTATTCATACTTTTGGTTTCTCACACCAGAGAAACAATGTTACGTTCACACATGTGTGTCCAGTTTATTTCACTTAAGAGTGTGGACTCAGGCAGGGGATTTAGCTCAGTTGCTTAAGCGCCTGCCTGGCAAGGGTGAGGTCGTGAGTTCGATCCCGGGTACCAAAAAAAAAGTGTGGACTCAAGGTGCATCCATTTTCCTAGAAATGTTGCCAGCATGTCCTTCTTTATGGCAGAGTAGTACTCCATTTTATTTTAAAAAATCACATTTTCAGGGAACCCACTTGGGACACATTCTGTCTCTCTCAAAGAGAAGCTTTCTTTCTCTCAATAAATATATTCTTCTCTTAACCTCCGTTGTTCCTAAAATTCATTCTTCAACTTTAGAGAACATGAATTCATATGGGGCATCTAGTAGGTTAGAAATTTCATTCCCCTGTATCATTTGGAGGTCTTCCACTGAGATCATTGGACAGAGGTAAGAGTTTGCTTTTGTTTCATAGACTCTGGACTGGGACTCATTTAGGTAACAATTTTTATGCTTCAAATTTGCTTTGTTTTTGTCCACTGTTTATAATTATTTGTGCCTTGTCTTTGTTCATTGCTCATAATTGCTCGTGATTTGTCTTTTCCCATTGTCTAAAATTGCCTCGTCTCTTAAATAGTTTTGTTACAATAATGATAAATCTAAGTTAAAAGGTTATAAAGGTTATAAAGTTATGATATTTCTTTAATGGCACATTTTTATTCTTATTTTGTTCTTGTACATGTTGCATTGGAACTAGTTACTAAATTTACCAGCACTCCTTGCTTGACTTTATTTAGACAATAATGCTAGGGAGAATAATGTTAAAACACCTCTAGTGGACTTTAATATAAACTTCTATAAAATGGGTCTTCTTAAATAAAATCTAGCTCAGGCTTAGAAAATATACATGCCTATAATAAAATATGGGACTCCTTCCACTGCCTAAATAGTGCTAGGCTGGTAGCATTCTTTAAGACTTGGAGGATAGATTTCTATGAGACACACTGGTTCTGATCCTCCTCTACACTCAAGAAGAAATATCAAGCCTGGTCTGCTTCAGTTTCCTTTCTTTGGCTTTACTTCTAATCTTGCTCCCCACTTTGCACTTCCCTTTTTAGAGGCATGTAAAATTAGAAAAAAAAAGAAAGAAAGAAAAGAACTCTGGACTGTTTCAACCTTTTCCTCCTAATAGAAAATGAGTGCCCATAGAAAATGAGTATTTACTAACACCAAAGACAAGGAAGTCGTCTTAGATGGACACATACACCATCTCTGAGTCAGATGAGACATTGAAATTTTGCCCATCCAAGAGAACACATATTAAAGTCATGTCCCAGCTTAGTGTTCTGGGCAAGTCTCCTCCAGGGACTGAACCTGAAACACAGTGGAAAGAACCGACTTCTGGGTGAAACCAGAAGAAGCTGTTTCCGAAAGCAGCACACTTATAGTTCCAAGACACATTTAGGCTAAAGAGGTTCTCCAACCTTTCAAGTTGTGGACTTCAAAACCTTTAATGTCAACTTATAAAGCACTGGATAATAACCCTACTTAGGCTTTTAACTATCCCTTATGGAACTTTGATGAAGAGTTTAATTACTCTGCCAGCTAATTAAACTCCTACAGCAGCTGCTACTCTTAAAAGCAGAGAACAGGTTTCCTCAGTATCTCTTTGGTGAACCCCCATTGAATCCAGTGGCCAATCAAATCAATGGAATGTTGAGCAGACAGGCAGCTGGATTCCTTTCTGGAGACTGACCTCTAGTTGTGTGGGCCAATACAAACTGAGAACAACCAAGGGGTCACCCAAGGTTTCCTCAGTAGAAACTGGCTCTCCAACCACAGACAAATCTCCACTTATGTATCATGCTTATTTCTCACTAGTAGACTAGAAACTCTCCCTAAGCTTTCCAGTGATCTTTTAAGATCACTTAGACTACCTCTCCCTTCAGACATTAGGCTGAGGCAGCTTGCAACAGTTGTCTACATTTCACAGCAACTAGTAGGGGAGTGATTTGCATTTGTGTCTTGCATATGTTGAGAGTAAATAGTCACCTTTTTCTTTTCTGTGTGCATAAGACTGATGTGCCTTTGCTAACCTAAAATCTGATTGCTTGATGATAATGTTTAACCTGTGAGCTTCAAAGATACAAAAATTTGAGTAAAGCATAGCCATGTCTTGCTGAATCTTAAATCAAACATTGATTTCTGGCTATTGCATGTGGAGATAAATATCATATTATTAATTTTAAGCACCAAAAGATCGACAGTCAGTGGGTTTCCACTGGTACACAAGCAGTTCCCATTCAAGGCCTCTACTAGTCTAGCAACCAGACAGGAGGTTAGAGCAGGAGACATTTTCAAGTGTCTATTCTTAAAGGTCTAAGAAGGACAAAAAAACCAAGCCCTCCAGTTTTTTAGATTGTCAGCTATTTTTCAGGAGAAAGATAAAAATCCCTCTGACTTCTTAGGATTTATTAGAGGCACTGGTAAAACGTAATTCCCTAGATTCTGATTCAGCAGAGGGACAGATTTCACTTAAACACATGTTTATTATCCAGTCAATCTCAGATATTAGAAAAAGTTACAAAAGCTAGCCTTTGCTCCAGACACTTTGCTCCAGCAGTTGGTACTTTAGTAAAAACTACCTCCTTAGTATTCTATAAACAGGACTGGGAGAAAGCCAGAGAGAGAAAAACAAAGAGACCAAAAAGTGGCTGCCTTTGTTGCCACCTAAAAAGAAACAGACCTTAAGTCTGATTCTCAGGGCTCCAAGAAGAGCTCAAGGATTACACTCAACTATTACAACTGTGGAAAGACAGGCCACCTTAAGAGTCCCCCCCCCCCAAGCCATGCTCTAACTGCAAAGGTGACCACTGGAGATTGGACTGCCCTCTAAGGCCAAGGCCCCAGAGATCAGACCCATCCTAACAGTTGGTCCAGTAGGACTGAAGGGCCTCTGTCTTCTCCCTCTGACCAGACTGTCACCTCTACCTGTCATCTCTGCAGAGGAGCCCTGATAATCATTATGAGAGGTGAAAACCAGCCTATTGCTGGACGTTGGCACATGTCTCTCTGTCTTTCTCAACTCTGGTCTTCCTTCCGGGTATTATACCTCACTAAACTGTGTGTGGTTTATACCTCACAAAATATGTGTGGTTTAAACTGTAACTGGAATAAATTTTTCTCATTCACTCCTTTTGGTTATGCCTAAAAGCCCAACTCCAATCCTGCAGAGATTTTTATCCTGTCTAAATGCTGTAATATACATCCAGTTTACCAATTAATCAATGATGTTGAGACTGGTTTTTACAAATACAGTATATATTGTTGTTCATGTACAAAAATGTAAGACAGTTTTCCATTGTTCAAAATAATGTCTTAATTTGGTTCTCATAAGTTATCAAAAATTTAGAACTATAGCTAGAAAAAATTTATAACAAAATGTCAGACTCCATCAATAAAGGGGTCTAAGAGTCAATGAGTTAAATTGCTATCCCTTAAAAAGTTTCTAAACTTACTTGTTAGTGCTAATGGTCATGCTTTGATTATACATGCCTTTGTATACATATTTTGATTAAAGTTTGTTCTTGCCTAGAAGGTGCCAAACCCCAAGGCATCATACAGATGAAACCAATAACAAATATGCTCAATTCTTTTTATTGGGATCCACCAGATCTTGTCCAGAGAAAAGTTATATGACATATTCTGAGGCCTTAATTAATTGTACCCAATTGGGCTTTAAATGACATCATAGCTGGTCTCTCTCCTAAATAAAAAAGTAGAATTAGTGAGACAGGGCATCCTCCAAAATCGGATGGTCTTAGGCATTCTAACAGCAGCACAGGGAGGTACCTGTGCAATTGTAAAAACTAAATGTGTGCACATTCCTGATCCTTCTGCTAGTATCTCAATAACTGTTCAAGATATTAGATTAAATGACAAATCAATGACATGTCACATTCTAAAATTTCTTAACCTTATCCTTATACTTCTTATAGAAAGCCATTATTAGCTTCTCTTGGTAGAGATCTTTGTGACCTATAACTCATAATTATCCTAATAATTCTATTATTTGGCCCATACATATTTGTTTCTTTGCCTTTGTCCCCTCTAGACTTAAAACTGTATGCCTACCCAAGATAAAAATGCCTGGTGTCTATCAAGGGCCTTTAGATAGAACCTTTGCAGAGTATCTTGGCTGCCAATCAACAACTATGAACCCCTTCAGCCCGAAGAAGCCAGATCGGTCATCGCCCATTCCTCCCTCACGGCAGTTAGTGTTACTTCTTCAGAGGGGGGAATGTTATAGGCAGGTGAGTTAGATAGGAATATTACAGGCAGTCAGATGGGGCTAGGCCCTTGAAGAAGCCCATGCAGAAGACTAAACACCTTGCAGCCTTAGAGGAGACAGACACCTCTGCTTCGGGCCAGAGCTCAAGACAAAAGGCAAAAAAAAATTGTAACCACAACAAAAGGACTGACACAACAAAAGGATCAGGGATTGATGTTCTAAATAGGTATCACCTTGAGGAAGGCAGAAGGAGCCATTAACCCAGCCTCTTACCAGCACAGACCCTATTCTGTATGCATGCTTGCTAAGTGACTGGCCTCCCCATTTAATCCCGATTTACTCAACTTTACCAGAGTAATCATACTCATAATCTTATTGGTTGACCATAGTTCTGTCCCACCTCGTGCCCACCTACCTTGTAGGTCCCTATTTTTCCCCACTTTGGACCCATCTCACCTAGTGATTTTTCTCTATAAAAGTCTCTAGAAAAGACAGCATCTTTGGCAACACACTCGGGACCCCTTCTGTCTCTCTGAGACAGAAGCTTCCTTCTCTCAATAAATATATTCTGCTCTTGTAAAAAAAAAAATCACAACTTCTTTATCCATTCAGTAAATGATGGGCATTTGACTCATTTTCTAATTTCTTGCTGTTATTTTTTTAATGCATTGAGGCTTATAAATTGCTTATGGCAGGTACCTTTATTATTGGTATCAAGGCCTCTTTACAAATGACTACTTTTCAGACATATCTACTAGGCACAGCTGGCATGGGCTTTTGGGTCTGCCCCGGGATCCTGTATCTTTAATTTATTAGGGGTGAAAGGTGGTCCTGAACCATAATTGTGTTGTGAGAAACACTGAATCAAAAGTAGCCAGGAGCTCAGGAGAAGCAAGAAAATTTTATTGACACTAGCAGACCCCACAGGAGTAATCTCCAAAGTCTGAGATGAGGTTTACAAAAAGTTCATCTTTTTACAAGTTGGCAAACAGAAGTTGGAAGAACAAGATAAGCTTTTGCTGAAGGCCAGGGTACAATGGGTATTTTGCGATGAACACAGTGATGAGCATAGCTGTTTTTAGCACATTCACAGAAGTATAACTTTGATGACAAATCATATAATTTAGTTGAGTTCAGTGGCAGAGAACAGAATGACTGTAGCTTTATCTAATAAAGAGGCTACAGTTAGGTCAGGATATATGCTTCAGTTGTGTTTATGAACTTCAGACATTCTAGGTATTGGCATACAAGGAAAATCAATTGATTGCAAAAACTATGGCACCATGGCTAAAGTATTACAGTCAACAATAACAACAGCATCAAGCACAGACTAGAAAATGACAAACTGGGACGACCATTAATTTGCCAACTTTAACCCTAGGCACAAGATTTAGTTATATACAAGTCAGACAATTACATACAGTACATATCCTTCAGCAGAGCAGTTTTAATCTAAATAAATAAAATTTAAAAGGAGAAAAAAAGACAAAGAGATTAGAAGCATGGCTGAAGGACAAAGGATGATTATCCAACATCTAGGAAACTGGTGAAGAAGAGGGGAGACAGAGAAAGAAGGAAGAAACAAAATAAGAACAAAACAAAACAAAACAAAAAAATTTTAAAAACAATATTCATGTTTACAAAAAATGAAAAGAGGCCATCAAAAAAATACAAGAAAAAAAAACACAAAAGAAGTCCACAAGTAATGAAAAAGAAAAAAGAAATTTCTCTGTGATTTGAAAGCTGTGGCTATCTTCTGGGGCCTAGTTTTGTGGTAATATCCAATTCAGGATGTGACTCTGCTCTCTCTGGTAGACTAAGAAGGCCGCCAGATCTGTGCTGAATAATCCCGGCAGGCCCAGAGTAGGATTGGGGCAGGCTGCCGGTTCCGGGACTGTCAAATCCACAGACATTCAGGCTGATCCTGGCCTCTGGTCACGCAGTTGGGACCTGAGTCATTCAGCCCACAACACTCCAGTGTCTCCTGCTGCCCTGATCATGGTTCCCTGACTCCTGCAGCTGTTCCTTACCCAGGCACCGTGGGTTTCAACTCTGGGAGTCCTGAGATGAAGTCAACCCACAACAGCTCCAAATTCCAGGTTCACTGGGCTCCGCCTTAAAATGGCTTCTGACCAAACACTGTCTGCAGGGCACACTGCAGTCACCAAGACTGGGGTCACTCACCAGCTGCGGCAGCACGCAGCAACCACTGCTCTGTTCCACGGGTGTGCTTCTCCCTGAAGGCCTCCGGAGACACCGCCCTCGCCTGTCTCTGGAGATTCCATTTTCCCTGTCACACCATGAGCCAGGAGCTGGGGAGAAAGCACAGGTGGCCCCTCCTTTTTCTGTGTTGAGCTCTGCCTCTTGGCTTTCTCTGTGGGCCACAATTTGCCTTCAGATCTTCCCCAGGTTCTGGGGAACCACCTCCCTCCCTCCTTTTCTTCCCCAAGTTCTTATTTTCAGTGTCTGGATTCCAAATTTGAGAGAGGTTAATTTTTTTGCTGTTTACTACTCTGCCCTCTTCTTGGAAGTCATCTGTTTTGTTTTTTCTGTGGCTGGGAATTGAACCCGGGGCCTCACACCTGCTAAGCAGGTACCCTACCACTAAGCTGGGTCTACCACTCAGCTAGGTGGGTCAGTTTTTGTCCACTGTGCTAGACATTTTCAACCAGTAAGTTCCCTTTAATCAGGAGACTCATGATCCTCGGGTCTGAGAAGTGCCTTGAACTTTCAGTAATAACATCCTTTCTTCAATTTACCATTATTTAGTTCTGGTTCTAGAAAAATGAAACTAGATCTGGACTATTCCTGTAATTTCAAGACATTTTTTTCTCTATTATGTCTTATCTTCTTTTTTTTTTTTATGTCTTATCTTCTCTCCCCTTTTTCACCTAATTTTTAGGCAATGTCATCCCTTCCTGTTGTTTCCCACTTCATCTCAGGACTCCCAGAGTTGAAACCCACCGTGCCTGGGTAAGGAATGTGGCTGCTGAAGTGGGTACTTCCTATGAAGATTTTGATCTTGTTTTTGTTACAACATTGTTTTTTCTTCCTCTATAGTCTAAATTTCTTCTCAGGGATCTTTTTCCTTGTTCACTTTGTTATCTATTTTTTCATGTTAAAGATTTTCCTCAGATTGTTTGAAAATCCTTGGTTACCTCCTCATGATAAGAACAAAAAGCTAATGAAGAAAATTAAATAAAAAAACTGATTTAAAAATAATTTTACATTCCAAAAAAATAAGAATAAACTTTCCAAAAGAATAAGCTTTAAAGCTGTTTTCATTTGTATGAGGTAAATTTAAAACTTTGAGTTCGACTAGCCTAATGCTTCTAAATATGCTTATTGCCCTTACTGTTTTCCAAAATATCCTCCCAATTATTGCATATCTTATGTGCAATAGATGACTGTCTAAAGCTACAAGTATAATAGTAATCTTCATTAAGGAAAAAGACACTAATATCACCAATTTTACATGTCATTATCTTCACAATAGCTGCCTAGTTTTTGCAGAAAAAAAAAAGAGCTCATTTAAAAAGAAATTACCAACAGGATAATGTTAATGTACCTGCCTGGCAAGCACAAGGTTGTGAGTTCAATCCCTGGTACCAAAAAAAAGCTTATGTATATAATTGCATGGTTAGACAGAACCCAAAAAATAAAAAGTAGTGCAATTTCAATCTAATTCTCTAGTCATTTGGAAGCTTGTCACAGAGTGGCAGGATAAAGCAGAAGAAATGAATTTTAATACCATGGCAAATACAAATTTGAACAGTAAAGAAAACATGATAGAAATTCTGGGGGTGAAGAAGTGCTTTAACAACCACGCACGTCCGTGTGTGATGGTGTACGTGGGCTGTTTTGTGAGCAAAACCAGATGCTGGTGTCTTTAAATCCTCTCTTGGGGCCGGTCAGTCTGCACACATTGCCAGTCTCCTGGCGGGAACCCCCAGCCCTCCAGGACTGGCAGCCCTACAGGATCGCAGCGCCCAGAGGAGGACTGAGTCCCTTCGATTTTGTACAGCATCTTTGCCTCATCCCTGTTCAGCATCCCCAGAACAACCATAGCAATGTTCTTGAGATCTACTAATTTTGAACCAATTCGCCTTAGTCTTTTTGTCACCTCTAATGAATCTAATGTCACCATTTCCTAGGTGTTGGAGGATTTACTGCAGAGGAAATCAAGGGAGTTCTCAGCCGTCCTCGTGACCAGCTTGTATTTATTTCTCTATTCTTGAATCTGCAAAGCCATTTATAATCTATTTTATGCTTCCCAGCCTACAAACTTGTATTGCTGTTGAATCCTGCTTTTCATGCTTTGGAGGTTTATGCCTTTTTTACTTAGTCCCTTTAAGTGCCATTTTAGTGAAGTTTTGATAGTGATGCAAAGTAGACATATGTATCCCATCTGCCACCTTTACCCAGAAATGACATCCCTCAGGATTTGAAACTTCAAAGGAGACACCAGAGACGGGGAGTGTCAGGGATGTTAGCACATTATTACTATCTTTACATGACATATGATTCTGTTAACAGATTTCTCCTTGAAACTATACCTCAGTGACACACCAAAGCCCGGGCAGCTACTGCAGCAGGCATGATACACCATCAAGAGTGTACTGTCTCTGCATGATATAACTGACTAAAATTCAATCTGCCTTTTATTACCACCGTGCACCAGCCACTCAGAACAATGCCATTGATAAAATGCTTCTTTCTTTAAAAAAAAAAAAAACAAAACTCCTGTTAATCTAGGTTGAAACAACTGCTGTAGTCACTGTTGATTTTTAATAGCATATGTGTAAGCTACATTCAGTCTCTTATCCTATAATTAATAAAAGTGTTACAGTAAGGAAACTCTGTTACGCTGCGCAGTTGACCTAGGCACACAGAGACTCGGCCATGTGCTTTGAGAGTAAATCTGAAATGGTTCAGAACTGTCCAGGTTCACTGAGGCACAGTGTATATTCCTATGTTGGTTACTTTTCTCTTGCTGAGACAATATATCTGACTCCCAAAACGGAGGTAGGAAAGATTTATTTAGCTCAGTTTGTGGCGGTTTCGCTCCATACTTGGTTGGCTCCAAGGCAGAGTGGCACATGGCAGAGGGCAACAATTCATGGCAGTGGAAAACAGCAAAAGCAACCAGAGAAAAAGGGCAAGAGCATGGAGAGAAGACTCTTTCTGTCCCTTGTACTGTATGTAGACCACACCCATCTAGGGTGGGTGTAGCACTCACACCCATAATCCCAGCATTGGACCATGAATCAATCACACATTCTAGAAGCCTGTCCCTGTGACCTCGGAGGCTTTGAGGGGACATTTAGACACAAACCATAACATTCTGCCCCTGGCCTCCCAAAGACTCATGCACATCCTTTATTCAAAAGTTGTAGGAGACAATTTGAGTGACTTCCCTTGAATACAGAACAATTGCTGCAACATTCTTATTTCCATGTACTGATATGTACAGAACAGGCTATGCTGTTCCCTTCTCTGTTCAATTGGCTCTGTTCAATAAGCAATGCAAATAAGGTCAGCTGATGTACTAATATGTAATCTTTGGAGCCAATCTGACAGTCTCCTGTTTCCTTGCATAGTGCTTTCTGTAAAAGATCTGAGCACAGTGCGACGGCAGAGTCAGTCAGCTCCAGGCATTTCAACTTGGTATGAGCCTCAAAATAAAAAGGCTATGGGTCCCCAGGGCACAAAAGTTTATGTATCAGAAACTGACGCAACAGCCTCCAAAAACAATTCAGTTGCTACCTTAATTGTTATGCAGATCTTTCCTTCTACATGTCATTTTCCCTGCATTTTGCAAGGATGCCTTTCTCCCTACCTGGCCAGCCAGCTCAAGTCACTCATGTAGTTCCCGCCATCCTGCCACTCATTCCTGACCACTCTCTTCTTCACAAGATAATAAATTCTGGGAGAGGCCTTGGATCAGGTACTTTGTCTGCATATCCTCACTTGGATAGGACTTAGGACCCCTTGGCTGCTCTTAACTTTGAATATGTCTTGGTACCTTTACTCTCACCATGGGTTGCACTGGAGATGATAGATTGGAATTAACTGGCTGGGATTCCAGTAACATTTCAATGGGATTACAATAACATTTCAATGGGATTGCAAATAAAACTTTCTGGATTGTGAGGAGGACTGGAAAAGGGATTACAATACTTGGAAACAAGTCTCATTATTTGGTTACAATAGAAAGAAGTTAGTCCATCTCTAAGAGTTGTCAAAATCCTAATATTTTCAGTATTGCTGAAAAGTCCAAGTCCTAAGTCTTCTCTGAGATATAAGGCAGACTCTTAGCTGTGAGCCCTTGCACAAATGAAACAAAAGTTAAACACTTCCAACATTCAATGGTACAAAATAAACATTACCATTCCAAAAGGTACAAATGGGAATACAAATGTATGGGACCAAAGCAAGTCAAAATCCAGCAGGGTAAACATTAAGTCCTGTAGTTCCATATGGAGCATCTGGAGCAATCTGTGGTAAATTTTGAGTTCCAAAAGGCTTGTGTGACTCGACCCCTACAGCATTTCCAGTGGTTATAGCTCCCAAGGATTTGCTCTTAGGTCCACTTTGCTCAATTCTTGCAGCTTTCCTTTGATGATCCACGTTCCTGGCTTTTCCAAACTTGAGGGTCTCCACTGAACCTTTGGCTTCATCCTCACAGCTTCACCCATTGCCCTTTCCCAAGCCGCCTTCTGAAATCTTGGTGGAAGCTTTTTTAATCTCAGAACTCTTTCATTCCGCATGCACCTAAAACCAACACACATGGATAATGCCAAGGTCTACTGCCAGCTGGAGCAATATCCAGGCTTTTCTCTCTCTTGGACACAGGGGCTGAGTGCCTGGACTGCTGGACACTGAATTCAATTCTGAGAAAAAATTTTTCTATGTTGCTGCCATTCTGGAACGTGACACTCTGCAGCTTTCCTCTCAAAGCGAAGTCTTCTGATTTTTCAGTTTTGGGACTACAAAGAGTGGCGACTTTCTGCTTCTTGTATGCCCTAAGGCCGTCTTTTATATTCACCTGTTTCTTTTCAGCAATCAAGATCAAAACTCTGTCTTTGCAGTCCATAGTTTTACTGGAGCTTCCTTTCTGGCCAAACTCACAACATTTTAAATCATTCTACTGGGCTCTTTGCTCTTAATTCTCAACATAGATCTGGCTAAAAGCTCCCAGCCATAGCCATGCCATTGCCTCAACATTTAATTGCCTTGAAATTTCTTCTGCCAAATTAATTAGTTCACCACCCTTAATCTCCCCTCAGTCTCAGGTAAAATCTCTGGACATAAGCAAAATGAAAACAATATTTCTGCTAAGCCATAACTCATACTGGAATATAGTAGCCAGTGCAGTCCTTCTTCCCAGCAGAAACCTCCTGAGCCTGGTCTTTATGGGCAGAATTTCTATCAGCCTTCTGGTCTTCTGAGCTTTGGCCAGTATCTCCCATACAGAACAGCCTAAGGCATTCCAGCACTACTACTTCAGGTGACATCTGCAAACATTTCCGAACACTTCCCACAAGCCATTTCCAAAGGCTTCCAAGGTCAGGTACAGTCTCAGTGCCACTCTCAGTACCAAATTCTGTGTTGGTTACTTTTTTCTCTCATTGCTGAGATAAAATACCTGATGCCCAAAATTAAGGAAGGAGAGGTTTATTTAGCTTACCGTTTGTAGAAATTTCAATCCATACTTAGCTGGCTCCAAGGCAGAGTGGCACATGGCAGAGGGCAACAGCTCATGGCAGTGGAAAACAACAAAAGCAACCAGACAAAAAGGGCAGGAGCATGGAGAGAAGACTCTTTCTGTCCCTTGTACTGTATGTAGGCCACACCCACCTAGGGTGGGTGTAGCACTCACACCCATAATCCCAGCACTGGACCATGAATCAATCACAAATTCTAGAAGCCTGCCCCCATGACCAAATGAGGCTTTGGGAGGACATCTAAACACAAACCATAACAGTTCCCAACTACCAAGTTACCACCACCTCTGCAGAATAAGGATTTGCCATAAATAGCAACAATGTGCGTCTTGGTCACTTCCCTCACACTGGACAAAATACCTGAAACTTCAGCTTAACGGATGAGAGCATTCTTTGCTCAAGTCTCTAGTCCATAGTTAGCCAGCTCCAGCACAGAAGTGGCATAGTGGAAGGATCTGGTCTGAGAAAAGCTGCTTTTATCCCGGTGGCCAGGAAGCAGAGAGCGAATGGCTTCTGGGGAAGAAGACACACATACCTTTCCAGGTCACACCCCCAGGGGCCCGCCAGCAAGTCACCCTTGGTATCCTCCCAGTCATCTCCAAAAACCTTCTCCTATGAGGGCATGAGAGTTTTGAGGGTCATTCTTGTTTCGAACTATAACAGCATCTTCTGTGAAGGCAAAGCAACAGAACCAGCATTATTGCAGTTCTGTTATTTTATATTCAATTCATCCTCTTCACCCTTTTGGAAATAGTTTTTCATAGGATGTCCCCCCAAATATATTAACATAATATAAAAGTATTAACCTGCTATTTTTTTTCTTGTTCTGCACTGTGAATTTTGTTTTCATTTTTAAAAGATTTCCTAGCTTGGTTATATAAATAAAGTTCAATAAAAGAAAGTGTTCACTGTCTGCTGTCCGGCGCCAACTCCGTCCCGCGGAAGAGAGCACG